>JANIJG010022398.1:0-47796 GCA_024611175.1 Megaceryle torquata
GGCGGGGGGGGGGGGGGGTGGGGGGGGGGGGGGGGGGGGGGGGGGGGGGACGCGCGCGCCACCGCCCCCGCGGGGGGGGAAGGGGAATAACAGCGCCCTGCTCACCCCCCCCTCCCGCCCCCCCCCATTCCCGGGAGCGAACGGTTTATCCCGTCCCCAGCGCTAAGGAGCCGCCAGCTCCGGGCGCCATCTTGGGTGCGACTAAAACAACAAGTCCAAAACCCCCGGCGGGTCCCCGCGGCGCCCCCGAATCGGGCTTCCCTCCCGGACCGTCCCATCGCGTTACCTGAGGGGGTCCCGTGCGGGTGCCGCGTCCCGGCCGCCGCCGCCGGCCCCGCTGCGGCCCCAAACCCCCCCACCTGTCCTCACCTCACAATGGTAGCTGCAGAGCAGGAGGGGGGGCGGCCGCCCGGACCTCATTACCATAATCTGCCTGGCAACAGGCCGCGGCGTCGCACGCTGATTGGCTGAAACGCCTCCGCCCGCGAAGATAGGGCACAAAAGTCCTCAAGAAAAGACTCGGAGGCGGCCAGGTCAGGGGGCCGGGAGCAAGGGGGGGGCACCCCGATCCACGGGGAGAGGAGGGGGGGGAAACCCCTGCCCAGGCCTTTACTCCCCCCCACCTCGGGTGCCCGTAACCAATCAGAGCGCCGCTCTCATCCCCTCTCCTCTCCGCTGGCGGCCTTGTCGCCAATCAGAGCGCGCCTCTCATCGTGGCGCTCCGCCCCCTGCTGAGGGGAGGAGGTGGGGGAGGCGAGCAGCGCCCCCTGCTGGGAGGGCGGGGGAAGGCGAGATGGGGCGCCCCCTGCGGGCGGGGAGGAGCAGTGGGTCTGTCTCTGAATGAGGGACAGTGATTTATTGGGGGGGGGCTGCCCCCCCTTTTTCACGGCATGCAGGGTTGAGTCAATCATCTCGGCACCACATAAGGAGGTGAGCCCAAAATCTCCCATAGGCCACCACCCTCCCTGCTCTGTAGCTCCCTCTGCCCCCTGTCACAGCCCCTTGGAGCATAACTGTGTCCAAACCAGCAGTTCAGTGGTTTTCACTACAATTTTACTCATATACTTACAAGCTAAAAGCTGAAGCGAGAGATATTGATAGCTACTCAGGGTCAGCCCCTGAGGAAACGCCCCCCAGAAGGTCTCTTTCTGCTAAACAGACCCAGACGGGCTCTGGGCTTTTTTTTTTTTTCTCATAGCTTATGCGTCCCAGTCTTAAATGTCAGCTCGGAGAAGAATAATAATTACTATTGTTCAGATATTTAACTAACTGGTCATTCCCATGGGGTTATTGCCTTAAAGAGGTGTTTGTATTACAGTGGCACAGAAAAATGCTGCTTTTCTTATTTCTTAGTTGCCATTAGCATAAGCTCAGAAAGCTGTCTGATCGAGTAGCTCAGCAGATAGTTCTCAAATAAGACCATCTCTGTGTTTAGTACCTTTTATGTTTATTCCAAATGGCTTCATGACCTGCGTGTGTCCAAAGACATAATAAATACTTCTGCAGAAGCATGAGCAGCTACAAACCCTGCAACAAGTGCCCAAAATCCACAGAGGAAGGGGAAATTTTGGTTCAAGATAAATCATTGCTTTTAGAAAAACTGATTCTGCTCATTCTCTGCCCAGGGAGAACAGCAAGAGGGTCAGATCTTGGTACAGTTAATTGTACTTCTCCACTAGGTCTGCTTTAAGTCTGATCTATTCTTTTAAAATAAGATGTATATTCAAATCCTCCCCTATTGTACTGCCCTCCTTCCCCCTTCCATGAGCAACCAAGGTTAAAACAACAGAAGAGAAACAAATTTTCTAAGTCATGCTTAGGAGCTCAACCTGAAAATGCTAGCTAAGAAAGGATTTTTAAAACTGGAGTGAACAGAATTAGCTACCAATTAGAAGTTTATTGGGCTTTTTGTCCCCTCTCTACAATACTTTTTCATTCCTCTGGGCAGTTCTCTGAATGGTTATGGAGTCAATATATTCCTCTCTCCTAGAAAACCAGTTTCAATTTCATTATACCTTGCTGAAACATCAGGATGACAAACAGTACAAGGAAATACACGAGACCAACCAAATCTGCTTTATTTCTCATCCCTCTTACCAGCTATATGTATTACTTTTATAAAATCCAAGTGGTTTCAGTGTTGTATTTCCACTCGGGATTCCCGAGAGCCACCTGAACATTTTGAGGCCACACTGACACAAACATGCCGCATTTTCCTGCAGTAGTTCTACAGCAGGGCACAAAGCAGCATTGTCTTCTATGGCTCATGTTCTGAAAGTTATTCCACAGGTTATTATTAATTTTTTTTTTCCTCCCCCTTTTAGCTTGGGCAGAGCAATTCAGTGGAAGTGCCCAGTGGCTGCCCCGAGCTGCCAGATGCAGAAGCAGCACGCTGCTCTGATTCATCAGCTGCAGTAGCTGGGATCTGATGTAATGCCCATTGTATTTCCCACATTTCATGTGTTGTTTCTGGTGCTCCAGCACAGGCTTTGTTTTTCCAATAGCCTCATGCTGACAGAGAGAGAAAAGCCTTTGAATTAGGTTAATTTATTTATCTTCATAATTCAAATAAGCTACATAAAAATAACTTTGTCTGGAACAGTGCTGTAACACTTCATCAAATCCTCCCTTTTCCCCCTCAGTTGGTTTTTCTTCACAACGTTATCCCCTTTTTGAGAAGCATGGAGATTAAAACATGACAAAGAAAAATGCTCTAGTGCTCATTTGAGTTATAGAAGCAGATGATGCCTCGCTGACCTTGTTGACCTCCCCAACTACATCTGTGATGATAAGTAGGTACTTGCACCTTGATTTCCAAATTAAACTGTACACAGAGCTGGGCCATGCAGTGTGGTACCCATCAAATGTCCCTTGGGCAAGTCAGCAGCTGGCTGGGATTTAAAACACCACTCTAGAAGATGGAAAAACTTCACCTCTCTCCATATCTCTGTTCAAACATGCTAAATTATAATGGAACTGAAATGGAATTGCTTTACATCCTGCACAGAGAATACAGAACATAGAGGTAGCGATAGGAGTTTACTGGTTTAGAGCAAGCCACCATAAATTGAATTAAAGTGGCCTCATATAGAGCACAAGCACAACAAAATTATCCTTTTTTTTGTTGTTGTTCTCAGGATCATTTCCCCTCCCCTGAAAAAAAGATTTAAATGAACTGACTTAATGCAAGGAAGGGTTTGACTAAAAGATGTCTGGGGGTTAGTGTGGTTTAATAGCATCTACTTAATCATCTCAAAAACTTAAAGGTGATTTTACTTAAAACTAAATAGAAAACACACCAGAGCATTTCAATCACATACATTCACTACTGGCTGCCCTTTTGCCCCCCTCAAATAGCATTTTCCCACCACTATTTAATAAGAAATATAGGCAACAAGCACAGTAATAAGCAAGGACAGAATTTACATAGCTTCCCCTCATCATCTTTCCTGTGCATGTGGTAAAAGGTGCATTACATCCTAGGGAAAAGGAGCTTTTCACTTGACCATGAATGCTTATTCAAAGGGAGTTCTGGCTGCCAAAATACTTGACCACTCACACCCCAATATCTCTCCAGCTCCATTATAACAAAATTTAGCAAGGCAGATGCTGCTGCTTCTGGTGGTGTCTTAAGATCTTTAGGTTTAGAAGAAACTAGAAATCAACCAAGAGAGTTTAGTGTTTCCCATGTTTTGATGTAAACCACCTCTTCCCAAGATTTTCCAGGGTCAGAAAAAGTTGGGGTTTTTGGTTTGGGGTTTTTATTTTTAATTCTTTGTGCACAGCTGCTACTGGAGAATCCCAGTCTTTAAGCAAAGCAGCCAGATGCCTGTGGTACCAGTAAGTGCCCCAGCATTACTGTTTATTTAGCACATGAATTTCTTCTCCAAGAAAGACACTCAACCACAATTAGCCTTACAGTACCTTCACTGCAAGTACCCAGCTTAGGTGGTGGATATTTCCCCTCCCCATACAGATGTCACCAGTATCCCAGTTCTGGTTATATCTTTAGTAGGAAATAATTAGTGTATCAACTGCAAAGTAAACACAGAGACTGTCTGCAATTCCTCTCTATTAAGCAAGACAGAGAACTATTAATAATGCTTTGGGGTATTTCTGAGTTGGTTAGAAAGTTGAAGAAGCATTGAATGTTCTCTATTAAAATCAGTCTGTATCTGAGCATTATAATCAATTCCTTAAAAAAACATGATTAACATTTACAGGATTTAAAGGATTTAATTTTCCTAGAAGCTTTTTCTGTCTCCAGCCCTAGGAAAGAACTTGTTACTACACATCCTTTTGATGGCTGTTTTCAAAGCTTCTCATCATTCAGATGAGATGATAGTCAGTCTTACCCAGCCTCCCTTGGATCTTCAGAGAGAAGCCTCCTACTTCTGGATACACTTCGTAGATAAAGTAGGGAGGCAACACAGAATGAACTTCAGTGATAGCTTACACTAAGTGTTTACACAGCAGCTACATTTTCTTACAAAAAAACATACTATGATTAGTTTAGTTTACATGCCAACTAAACATAATGTTTATCTGGGCTTTTTTGAAGAAGAACAAAAACTAAATCCCCCAGCTAGGAAAACTCAGTGTTATTTTTCAGTACGTATAAAGATATTTATGTCTCTTCCTCCTTCCCAGAACTTAAAAATTAAGAAATCTGACCTTCTCCGAGAGGAGTTTCCGAGCCAGAGTCCTCTCCATCATGGACACTAGGCTTTCTCCTCAAAGAAATTGAGACTTTAGTTCTTACAGCCTTGAACAAGTGATTAAAAACACCACTGAAGACAAGGGGTTTTTTTCCTCCCAAGGCCCATTTCTACTTATTTGTTCTCATGCCAACACTTTTATGCAGTTTAAATAGGAGACTTTTTTCTTTCCCCAGTGTTTACTCTCCTGTTGTATTTATAGTCAGCAGTCACATCCTCTCTTCACATTTATTTTGTTAGGCTACACAAGCCACATTTCTTTCATTCTGTCCTACTAGCCCCTCTGCTGTAGTGGGGCAAAGGGACTTTCAAAAAGAAGCTTTCATCTTATGTGCTACATTTTCTAAAGCAGCTTTAGAAACCCTTGCTCATTTTTAAGAGTAAGAAGTTTCCTCCAGGGAGTACTTACCAGCTACAGGCTCATCCTTCAGCACTAAAACAAGCTGAGTAAGGCTCATCTAGATATGGTAGTCAGGAGCATTTAAAGATCCAGGTCATCAGGCAAGGTCAAGAGGATGAAGCAGATCTGAGGTCCAGACAGGAATTAAACCTGCAGGTCATGATACAGGCAGAGGAGAACAATCAGGATTAGACAAGCTACAATAATCACTTCCCAATTCCATTCCAAAAAGCCAGAGTCAAGAGTAAGCTGGGAAGGGAGGCTGAAAGCCCCCAGAAGAAACAGTCGCTCCAGGACCTAAAGGCCAATGCCCCCCCTAGGACCCAACAAAAAAAAAAAAAAAAAAAAGATCTAAAGGGCCATGGACTCGGCTTAAATAGTGCTCCTGGGCCTTATGGGTGGAGGCCCCAGGTGAAGCTGCTCAGCATCAGCAGGATTTATTAGGGGCCTAAGGTCACTAGGAGAGTCTTCTCTGGCTGCTTGGGTGCTGGGGGTAAAGTTATACTTCTCTAGGAGGCCTTGGTTTGGTGAAATGATTTTGTCCCACTTTTGTTGTTTTCCCTAGTCTTATATTGTGGCACCTATCAAGTTAAATTTACAAAACCATAAATACTTTGGGATTGTTTGGTTTTGCTTGCGTAAGGTACTAGGGTTTTGTAGTGAAGTAGAAAGCAAAACAGCAGTTACAAGACTGGGGGTGGCATATTAATGTCTTTTTTTGTAGGAGACTGAGGTGTCCTGTTTGAGTACCTGACCCTGCAGCAAACTGATATTGGCAGCAGTGTGGTGCTGTATTGACTTAGGTGTAACTTTGGATTGCATTCAGAGTATTTTCTGAGTGTGTCCTTCAAGAGGCTAGTGGTCCCATAAGAGAAATGTTTATTGTAGTGACTGATTAGCTTAAAGGAAGGGAGGCTTTGAAGCTAAATCAACTTTGAAAGGTAAATATGTTCTACCTATGCTATAGACAGATACCTGAATAGGCTTGAAAATAAGTGTCTTAAAAGAACAGCAGGTGCTAAATGTCATAAATGTACAGTAAGTGCCAAGATTTGTCAGTGAGTTCAATGCTGCCTTACTGCTGAAGCTGATGAAAAGAAAAGGGTATCATCTGAGACAGACATTAAGATTGAAGCTGCAGCCTCTGCCCTGGTGCAGATGGCTACAAATGAAAAACTCCTGCTGCCAGACAGACAGGAAAAACAGGAGAATTTGCTGCGCAGAGGAAAAGTGCAGAACTGGGGAGAGCAGGGACTTCTTGCAGATCCTCACCCATGCTTAGGGCAAGCACCAGCAGAGGAAGGATGAGGATACTGAAGGCTGCAAAGAAATAAGGCACCACTGTGCTTCTCCAAAATCCTTCAGGGAATGCCACACAACCCACTTATTTTGAGCCCCTTCCATTTTTTTTATTTTTTTGTTCTTGCAGGAAATAATCCTCGTGTGGAAACTCATGTGATGTTCTTCAGGGACACCCAAATGTTGTGTTCCAGGTGTGCCCAGGCACCTGGCCAGCTCAACCCAAAACAGAGGTGTTCTCTTCAAAGCAGTGAGGTGAGAGCATTCTTTCCAACACAGTTATGACAGCACCAAGCCTTTCTCTGTTATTACAGAATTGTTCAACTGTTGCTTTGAACTCCTGTAACCTCAGCCTGTATACACTGGAAAAATTCAAGATTTGCTTGCCTGAGCATGAGCCCGCAGTTCCCAGTAAAACATTTGCTGCAGCTCCAGCTGGGAGTGCTTGTATGTCCTGTGGCGTGTTAGGTTTGCTCTGCCTTAATTTTGCAGGGACCCTCCTGGAGATTTGTTTCAGGAGTTTTGCTGTCAGAGTAGAATTGATATTTCCCACTGCTCTAAAATCCATTTGCTTGGGAAGAGCGTCTCTAAATTTAATCCACCACTGTTGAGAGCTCAGGTAGGATCCAGGCTGTTTGTTTTACCAAAGGATTCCAAAATATGGCCCCTGTTTTTCAGAATGCTCTGAAATTCACTGCTTAGTGAATCTGCCTGAATGACAGAGGACCTCAGTAACAGCAAGGGCATTTCTTACAGCAAATTTGGAGTCAGGCTGATGAAGAGACTTGCCAGCTGCAGGCCCATCTAATCCACTCTTTTACACTGAAATGTCTTTTTCACCATCAATGGTAAGATTGTCTGGCAAAGTTATTACTTTAGTTGCTGAGATATCAGGAAGGTAAAGGACAGGAGTACAGCTAAGATGACTAGGTCATTTTACACTTCTCCCATCAGTCCAGTAAGGCTGAATTCATCTCCCTGCCGAGTCCTGTTTCATCCAAGAATAGCCTGACAAGTTGAATGAGCCACTTCACATCCTTGTGGTCCTTTTCAAATGCAAAAGGTTGTAATGAGATGTCTCCTGCGTTAATCTCTGCAATGAATTCCAGAGCCTGGCTTTCCTTTTCTGCTCCCTCCTCCTTAATTCCCTGCAGAACTTCTAAGAAACATGTTGGTGATGCCTGTTTGCATTTTTTTTCCCCTTTCCCAGGTTTGGCCCTTACCTGGTTTTATTTTGACCAAATAACTTCCTGTGCTAGTAGGTTTTTTTCTACAGTTTTTACACCCATTTTACAAAAGACTATTTCATTTAATAAAGAGTATCTGCAACACAGCAAAAGACAGACCCCAACACATTAAAGGTGGCATTAAGACTAAAAGACAATTCAGTATTTATATAGCACCTGCTGAGGATTTATTTCCTTTCATAGCCTTTCACCAGGTTGTCAACCAGCTGCCAAGTTGGTAGATAACATAAATATGAAATAAAAATGAACGAAAGAGCCTCTACCCTACTGAAATGAAATACTCAATAGTGAATCACACAATTGTTGAAAAGCAATTTGGCAAACTCTCGAGTCGAAGGGAGGGGGAAAAAAAAGACTTCATGTGTGTGATTATTTTTCCTTCCCTTAATTTAAAGAAACACTTTGCCAATGCAGAAACCTTTAATGAGGAGAATGTAACCTCATTTGATTTTTATTTTTTCATTGCTGTATTTCTCAGATGATTTTTTTCTTTTGGTAAATGATTTTCCTGCCCCGTTCCAGATGCTGTGTTCCCTCACAATGCGCTAACAGTTCGTTGCGAGTGATATCACAGTATTATACCACAGCCCTTATTGTGACTTCTCAAATTTGCTGCACTGAAACACGTTCTTTGTTGGTTGTTTGGGGACTTCTAGATCTAGGGTTTGATTGAAGTTGGTCTGTAATAAAAAAGAGTGAATGGAGGCTGGCAAGCTTGGCCGGGATGGGACTTGCAGGAAAACATAGAAACAAAAGAAGGCGAAAAAAAAAACCAAACAAACCTGAAGTTTGACTATTTGATATATTATCTCTCTTGTATAGACAGAGGAAAAATCTGAAATAAGACTCGTGCAATTGGTTGTTTTTCAGGTTTTGAGATGGTGCAGGTATTTAATTGCCAACCCTGCAAAGGATCCACCCGTGTGCCTGCGCTGCGCTGCCACGGTCGATGCCGGATCAGCAGGTAGCGTTGCCTGGGGGATCCTGGGGTGGGATCTGCTCTGATTTCACCCCATGTGCTCAGTGTCCACATGCCAAAAGCAAGTGTATCTAAATAATTTCTAGTTCAGCTAGATGACAGGGTCAGACACCTTTTAAACACGGGCTAGAAACTTTGCAGCTCCCTTTTAGACCTGTTTCTAAATGGGTTAGATGGGGAAAATGGGAAACGTGGGTTTCCCATCGTGATGACACAGTCTTTGCTGGTCTGTGGTGTATGTGTTTGTGCCACTGTCCGTGTGGATAGAAAAGAATTCTTTTGAAGGGTTATGTAAAGGTATATTTTCCAGAAGAAAGAACAAATACAAGGATCACAGTTGAGTTACTTAAGGCCCGATCACGCAAGGAGTGAATTTTAAATGCAGGTTAGAGCACTTTGCATCCCCCGTGTCTTTGTAAGGCTGATGGGGTGTGCCTGTGTGTGCATGTGTGTGTATATATATAGGCATAAATCAATCTAAGGACATAATTATATATGTTTATCTTCCCCCCCTTAGATATAAACTGGTAATTACGAAAAAGAAAGCGGGATTGAAGAAAATCCTTTGGAAATTACAAATTAAAAAGTAGTCACCTTTTTTAATAGCTTTTTAGCCTTCCAAGGCAACAAAGGAGCTGTCAAATAGATCTGTCATCCAGCTATATATTTTCAAGAAGTATGGCAAAGGTCTCAGACTTTTTCAACAGAGAAGAGGGAGATATTTAAAACACCCAATAGAATATTGATATAGTTAAAAGTGCTGAGGTAGGAGACTTAAAAAAAAAAAATAGAAAACGTGGTCAAATTTTCCCTTCGTTGTCATCCCCTGAGACTGCACCAGGTAATATGTTGAGGGGAAAAAAAAAAAAATTTAGCCAAAAGCAATTTTGAGGGGAAACTATTAAAATGCAGATGAATGAAGATGTCTGGCTGGCCAGAAGAATCGGTATTCATGTGGCGAATGTTTCATTACTCATACTGCAATGCTTTCTGAAGTATATTTTTGTATCATCACTTCCCATTTTAAATTCAGCTCTTAAATCCCAAAAGGGAATTAACTACCAGCCATTTGCATTTTAAAGGGAAAACTCAAACCTCAATAGAGTGTTCTACTTAAGACTCCTTTTATATAACTTAGCCAATGAGCTACATCTTGGTAAAGGCCTTGGGGAGTCAACCAAATGACTGAGACAAGGCAGGAAAGCCAGACTTGGAAGAAGCCTTGCAATTTGCTGCATAAAATGCAGAATAAAGTGATATTGGGGTGAAGGTCTCCTGCAAACTGGTGTTTTTGTTATTGTGGAGCAAAATGCCTTTAGGGGGGTGTGGGGAATAAGACCTTTAGGACCTTCAAGCTTTGGCAAACCTGGACGGCCAGAAGCTCAGGCTGCTGTCCCTTCCTGTGCATGAGGGGGGGAAAATCATAGCTAAAAAAAAAATAGTTTTCAAATAAAAATCACAACCTTTAAGCCCTTTGCAAGAGATAGGGAAAGACCAATGGAAAGTTACAGGAGGTGACACAGGTTTTGTTAAAACAAAGCTCTCTTGGGGGCTGACTCATCTTCTGAGCTGATGTGATTCAGGAGAGGAATGAGGGGGCTGTTCTCCCCCTCAGGCCATGGGTTTGTGAGGGGAAGTTGTAGGCGGTCCACTCCTTCCCTTGGAGACACTGGGATTCATCTCCTACTCAGATGCCCCAGTTCCTTTCAGCTGCATCTTGTTCTGTGCCTTTACTCAACCGAAACAGACTTCAAATACGTGTATTTCTTTGTTTCTCGGTGCCAAGAGAGCCTATATTCTAACTGCTCGCTGCCTCGGGAGCTTGAAAGCTGCAAAAGCACTGCTACTGCTCGTCTTCTTCTGGCCCTCCAAAGAATTGTGTGTTTCAAAGGTTAGGAAAAGCCAGTGCAGAACATGAAGGCACTCTCTTAAATGAGTTTATAAATAAATACTATTAGAGAGCACGGTATTCGGGGTGTTTAAAAAGTTATAGAGTGAGGTCTGCAAACAGGAATTCCAGCGTCCCACGGATTTTTATTTGTTGTCCCCTAAGTCTCAGTTGAAGACTAAGCAGTTAATCAGCACAAGACCCTTCAGCTCCTTCCCAGCAGTGGTCTGGTGACAGGCTCCCGAGAGCAAAGCCACAGGTCAGTTTGGGACGTGGTGCACAACTCCCTCGTCTCCAGGGTGTGCATTTCAAGAAGCTAAAATAAATATTCCTGTGTTGATAGGAATAGCAATAAATATTCCTATGCTGATATCAAGTCAAAGTGAGTAAGGGGGCATTTTTAGTGGAGTTGTTTTGCTTTCAAGTGCACCAGCAAATTAAGCATTTCAAGGTAAAACTTGGCTGATGGAAAACAGCAGTTCCAGTAATAAAGTTTTGTGATACCGGACATGACACCGCTCTGAAATTCCTTACTGTCTGTTCCTTGTCATAAATTACTTCCTAACACACCCTGTTGCTTGCAAACTGAGTAACTGCACAAACAAGTGATTGGGGAGGGGGAAATAAAAGGTGATTTGAGTGTGCCATGAAAAAACTTGTTAGCAGAGGTTGTTCCAGGATGGCTGATGTAACAGGCACTGAATCAGACCTGATTGTGATGGGAGGGGTAGTATTTTTTTGTTGTTGCTGTTGAATTGCACTTATCTTCAAAGCTGCTGCAAAATGATTCTACGTGTGTTCAGCAGGACAAGTCCTGAAGTTTTTGTTCTAGTTGATGTTGCTCATTGCCGTGCTGTTTAAGATGACTTGGCTCTTAATTCCACCGATGAATAGTGAATGAAGAATGCAATCACGGGCTGCATCTCTTCTGCTGCTTGCCAGGAACACAAGCCATTTTTATTTTCAATTTCAGGACAAAAATAAATTCTGAGTGGAAAGAAGTTAAAATTACTCCTCTCGAGCAGCTCTCCTGCATCAATGCTTAATCCTTCCATTATGTGTGATATCATTAATCATCCTACTGTAATATCTGACACGCACATTTGGGGGACAAATTCAGAACTAATATAAAAGCTGCAATAATTCTGACTTATGTGGAACAGCAGCTAATTAGAACATATTTGAATTTTCATCTTTCATGAAAGACCTCTAGAAAACGAACAACCTTTCACACCGTTGAAATGAGACTGAGATGGGTAAGCAGATGAGGGCAGAGGATGGAAATGTCATTCTAAGGCAGCAGGAGAGATTGCAGCATCATAATGAGCCTATATCTTGGAGGGGAGAAGGTCTGTTGTTGGTGGATTCTTTTTAATTGTGGGGTTTTTCTTCTCTTTAAGCTCTCTTAGGGCTCCTTTGGCACAAACAGCACTGGTCAGGTTAAGCTGGAACACTGTGCCAAAGATTGATCTGGACTAGAAGAGAGAAAGATCACAGGATGCCTTCAGCCTGCTGTAGGAAGATGTTACAATGCAAGAAGGTGAGAATGTACTAAATATTTTCTCCAGCTCCTCTCTCCCCATCAGTCTCTTGACCATCCCTTTATTTGTAGACCTCTACACCTGTGGCCTTCTGAGTTCCATGTGTCAGGTTGAGTGTTTGCTACAGCTCTTTGAAGAAGCATCAGACATCGCTCTGCCTTGAGATCCTCCCAGCACCCAAAGCCATCTGGAGGGAGAAAACAAGCAGCATAAACACCCAGGTTGTATATTCTGAGACCTGATCGTTAGCTAAAAGGGTGGTGAGGTCTTTCATGTTTGCATTTGGGATTCTAAATCCAAATGTGGGCTCATTACTCTGTTGAATTCTCTATCAGAGGTAATCTCCTTTCCTGGATAGTGAATCCTAGAGGTGTACAAATCTCTTCCAAAAAGAAGAGATCAGAGACTTGGCACGTTTTTCCAGGTACAAACATTTCCCCACCTAAAAGAAGGGGTTAGTGGGAAGTTTGCAGTTACGAGAGCGCGAGTATTAACATTAGGGTTGGTTCCTTGCCAATCTGTTAGATGCAGTAGGCTGGGATCCTGCTGGTTGAGATTAAAGTAGCACAAACAGCTGTTTAACTTGGAAAAAAAAAAAAAAAAACAACTCCAAATACCTGCCCAAAAGCCAAACTGGCATCGCTGCTTCAGGCACAGAAGAGGGCAGGAGGAAAATGGCCATCAAGTTAGGGATTTGTTGATAGGCTAAAGGGTAAACTTCTCCTCCCTTCCCCGCCAAGCCCTTTTAAAGCTGTCTTTGAGGAGGAACAGAAAGGCTTGTTGTCCTTTCCCCAGGTCCCTGTGCTGGTTTTCCTCACGCCTGCAATTGCTCCTTTCACCCTCGTTTGCAAGGTACAACTCCACTTGCACTGCATCTGTTCTTATTTATTTTCCCTTTTCGGAAAGAAATTTAGCAGCCAGCTCTAGATGTGCAGCTCCACAGCAGGTTGGCAGCTTTCTGGTGTTATTTATGAGCTTGGGAGAAGTCTTATTTCCCAAAAGCCCTTCCGTAGCTGGATGTTGGAGCAAGTTTTAGTTGAGTGCTAACAGTCTGGTGTTGCTTTATGCCCCTCGTTAGCAGAGAGTGGTCTCTGGGGGTTCGTTGCTGGGGCAGTTCACAAGTTGGGTGGTTTATTTTCCTTTACCAGATGCACCCTTTCCTCTTCTCTTGACTCAAGCCCACCCCATGCTGGAGTTATTTTCTAAATTTAATTGCCATTCTACCTCCTAAACCCGAGGCTGACTCAGCTCTACCTCTGCAGCCTCGAACGCGCGCGTATCCGTCATGTCCAGCCTCTGCAAACGACACGATCTGCCATTTAAATTTCCAGTTGAGTTTTTTTAATTAAAAACAGAGCTGCATAACGTTACCATTCACCAGCTAGATCAATTTTAGGCTTTAATTTCTAGAGTTTAAGAGAAGGGTGAGAATATTCAAAGGCTTTCTCCCTTCTCTGAACTCCTTCTCCAGGTACTGACAGGATCTCAGCGCATCATTTTCCTCAAGTTGCTGCTCCCGGTGACTCTAATTGTATTAGACACATAGAACTGAGTCTTTACATACCCTAAATTAACAATCTAATTTTTTTTTGCAGCCTTTTTGCCATCCTCAAAGTGCTTTAGCTCACAGAGGGGTTGTGAACGTTAATACTCACCAAGAATTACGTATTAAAAGTATATTAATTTATAGAGCACTTTAAACACTTAATAAATTCAACCCTATCCAAAGATTTACAAAGAGCTTGTACATTTTGCCCTGAGGAGAAAAAAAAATCCTTTCTTTAAGAAAAAGGAAAAGCTTGACTTGGAATGTTCTGTTATTTACTCCTGGATTGGTATTGCACAATAAAATATTTACGCTAAAATGTATCAGTTTGCAAAAAGAACTTCTCTCCATTTTCCAACCCAATTTGGCCAAGTTGAGAAGAAAATTATATATCCAGAGAACGGCAGTAAAAGAGATTTAAGGGTTTTCAAATACCATAAAAAAAAGCAGACTATAATAAGTGACTAGCAGACCAGTCAGTTGTTTTAATTAAAACTGGGCTGCTTATTGATCGAGGGGACAGATTTCCCCCCATCTGCAGCATTTCTGCAATATTCCTTTTCAAAACACAAGTTAAAACCACTGCTTGCGAGAGAGAGAATGTGGCAGTTGAGAATGGAAAAGGTTTAGAACGATGCAAAGCTTTGTACAAAGGGCTTTCTTGCATCCCCTGTGAGCACCTCGTGTATTTTCATACGAAAATGAAAGATGTATGAAAGAATAAATGATAGAATCTATAGGATGCTACTGTGATTGAATTCAAACTGATTGGTTTTCCTTCAAAAAAAAAACCCAAACCACCCAAATAAACACAAAACCAAACAGAAACCTAAAACATATTGGGTTATATCAGAGTTTTAAAGGTGTCATGTCTAAGAATGTTCTTGCCACTGAAACCATTTGAGGTGGTTACATCAAGGTGGGCATTTTGTCATCCCTGAACTGATTGAAATTCATTGTGAAAGCCAAAGAAAATCCTAAGAAGAGACTCAATAAAGGTTTTGCACCCCTATGGAAAGGCTGCTCTATCAGCAGCCAGGCTCTGCTTTACCCCTGAAGAGCTTGGGGGTTTTATTTTTCTAAGTAACACGGTGAAATTAAAACAGTCAATGCAAATTTAATGCTGTTTGTCATAAAATCTCCAACCTGCCCTTAAACAGCGGCGCTGGCTGCGGCAGAATCTGAGCTGAGCCTGTTTCTCACTGACCAGCACATAAACTGGAGAAGGTGGTGGTGGTGATGATGTCATGAGGATGCATGCCTGTTAATTAGAAGTTAATTAGAGTTTACTGAGAGCTTTGCTGTGTTGAGGTTGGAAGCATCACGTGTCATCTTCTCTTCCAGGTAGCACCCAGTGAGCACCCACTCTCCGTGTTGGTGGTGGGGTGAAGCAGATGAGGATTATTTTTTCAATTTTTTAAAGAAAAATAAAAAAGAATTAATAAGAAAAAGAGTAACTGTGTTGGTTTTATTGCAAAACAAGCCAGGCTTGGAGCATGCTGGTAGCAGTGTGGGTCAAGGGGTTTAAGAAATCTGGTGGAGATGTAAAGAGTTTCCTTTTCAAAAAGGGAAAGCTCCTTGTTTTGTTTGGTTTCTTTTGTAGATGAGGGAATTGCTCCATTTATGGGGGGGGTTCCCCCCTTTCTCACCGCTGGGGGAGGAAGAACCAACCAGGCCCAAGGGCCTTTTAGCCACAGAGCCCGGTGCTGCCACGGCAGCCCCCGCGTAAGGTAATTCGGAGGGGCGGTTAATTTATACAGCCGCCTAAAAATAAATAAAAAATAATTTTAAAAAAAAGGTGAAAAATCCCCCCGGGTTTTGCCTCCCCCCCCTCCAAGGCCTCCCCGCGGCCTCAGCCCCTCAGTGGCGGTCGCCATTTCCCAGCCAGGGGCTCGCCCCCGGGGGCGGGGCATCCTGCCTCTCGCCGCCTCCTATTGGCTGACAGCGCGGAAAGGAGGCGTGGCCTCCCCGCACGGACGTCCTCACTCAGCGGCGGGGCGGGGCTCGCCTTCTGATTGGTCTCTGTCTGGGGGCTGACTGACGTCACCCCCAGCCACGCCGCCATAGGCTAGGGCTGTGGGGAGGGGCGGGGCCTGTCGAGGCGGCTCCCGCCGCGCCGCCGAGGGGGGCGCTGAGGCCGCAGTAGCGCTTGGGCGGCGGCGGAGTAAAGTGGCTGCAATGGGCTCCGCGCTGTGCTTTCCCCTCCTGCTACTCCTGGCGCTCGCCGGACCCCTGGCCACGCTCGCCGGCTACATCGAGGTGAGTAAGGGCAGTGGGGGGTGGGCTGAGGGTAGCAGCTGACCTTCTCCTCGTGGGCAGCGGAGAGGAGGCAGCGGCTGCGGCCCCGCTTCGCTCCGGGCAGGCTCCCCGGGGAGGGGGGGTTCCCAGGGAGCCCCCAGCCATTGTCTGGCGACGGCTAAAGGTGGAGGAGAGGTCGTGGTGGGGCTTTCTCGCCGTCTTACCGAGGTGCTTCCTTCTTCTCCCCCCGCCCCCCCGCCCCGGGCGGCGAGTTAGAGCCGGGAGGGGGGGTGGTGTGTGCAGCGTTATCGCCCGAGGTCAGCCCGCGGCGGGGCGGGCCGGAGGGAGGGAGGGGGATCAGCAGCGTGATCGAGGTGCCTCGGCTTGCCTGAAAGGACCTGGGGCTTGACCGGCTTCTGCCGGACCCTCTCGGGGCAGTGGGTTCGCCTTCTCCCTTTGCCGCGGGCCGCAGATCGCGTGGTTCGGTTCAGCAGCTTCGTTTCACGGGGATGCTGGGGGGGGGGGGGGGGGGGGGGTTTTTTCTTTTTTTTTTTTTTTTTTTTTTTGTTTTTTTTTTTGTGTGTTTTTTTTTTTTTTTTTTGGGGGGGGGGGGGGGGGGGGGGGGGGGGGGGTGTTTTATCATTATTATTATTATTATTTCTTTGCTTTCGTTTTGTGGTTTGTTTATTTGTTGTTTTTTGGGGGAGGAGGGAGTTCGCTCTTTTTTTCTGTGAAGTGACCTCTGCGTTCTTGGCACGGTAGCAAGAGCTGGGAGCTTTAGATTGGTCTGGAAGCTTAGAATAGCATTAAGGCGGCGGTTTCGTAGAGAAAAGCCTCGATTAAACGTCCCCGTTGGGTTTCCATCGGCTTGGTAGATCCCGAATAGGTCTTTGGGGTTGGAATTGTTACCTTCTCTGTCTGACGAAAAGCCCCGGCTGAAGGTTACGGCATCTGAGCCCTCGCTGTATTAAATTCCCAAATGACAATAAATTCCCAGTTGATACCTGTGGATACCCACGCGTGTAGTATGTTTGATAGTACATTCGTATCTCTCTATACGAACGCAATTGGAAGGGGAAAATTACCCTAAACTAAAAAAACTTTGTGGAGCTTTGGAATTAGAGGCTCTTTAAGATCCCTTCCAATCCAAACCATTTTAGTATTCTAGAAAAGATTGGGGGGGGGGAAATCCTTGTCGATTTAAACCCCTCTACACTATCACCTATTAAAGCGAAAGGGCAAAAGAAAGAGCAAAGTACATGCTGAGCTTCAAACACGGGTCATAAATAGTTTAATAATCTACGCCTGAATGTTGTTTGGAAGTGCAAAGCAGCTCTGTTTGTCTTGTAGGGGTTCTGGGTTATTTAGGGGTGGGTGAGGACCATTGTGGCTATTTGTGAATGGCTTGGTTGGATGGTTTACAGTCAAAATTGAGCAAGCTCGGTTAAGCAGAACGTCTTCCTCTGTGCCCTGCAGAAATCTGAAAGCCCTGAGCTGGTGGGCTTTGCCAAGTGGCAATAAGCTTGCTTCTTTAATATTTTTAACAGGAATCGTGTGAAATTAGCCTAGTCCGCATCTTTTACTCGCTCAGCTGTTACTGAGGAGTAATTCCACCTACTTCATCCCCAGCCCTCCTGATAAATTTCTATAAATCAGTGGCAAGTGGTGATAACTGTCTTTGGAAAAACTTATTTAGGGGATTACCTTGCGGAGAGAGGTGACTTCCGACTCTGCAGGGCTGCTCTGAGGGCATCTGGCTGATGGCAGGACTGGGTGCCTTGGTGGTAGGGGACTGTCCTGGCTGCTGGTGGCCGGGTTACATCTGATCTCTTGCACCTGCTCGGAAACTCCTCCAGCTGTTGGTCACTTCCTCTGCCATATCCGAGACAAATCGGGCTGCTATGCGCATCCCTTCTGGGAGCTGCTGCTGCTTCTGGATGTGTGCTACAAGTCAGGAAAACCAATTTAGCTGTGATTATTTGTATTGATTTTTTTTTTCCTATTCCAAACCCTCTTGCTTGCAAGAAGCAGCTCCCAGCACTGGCAAAGGGTTTGGCGCAGCAGGGTGGCCGGAGGGGCTGGTGACCCCACGGAACGAGGCTGCTGAGCTCTGTGAAAGAGAATTCTGATGAAACCATTTCTGTCTCGTTTCTTTTTGGGGGGCTCGTGATGCCTCTCATAGGGTCAGGGTTTGGTTGGTTTTTTGGTTTTGGTTTTTTGCAGGCTGCAGGGTTCGCTCCCAACCCGCAGCAGCCACCAGGCTGACCCGGATGGGTGCTGGTGTGGGGTTATGTCAGTGCACCAGCCTGTCCCCGCTGCCTCTGCGCTCAGCTCAGCCCTTCCCGCAGCAGAACTCGCCTCCTGAAGGCACAGCACGGCCGCCACCTGAATCTGCTGACACCAGATGTCAACGGTGACATTTTAATTCTTAATTTTTGCTGCATCCTCTCCCGTTGTCCATCAGGGACTGCAGCTGGAGCATCTTTATTGCTGCCAGGTTTGGTTTGTTTTGGGGTTTTTTTTGATTTACAAGAGTAATCATGTGATGCAGAGCTCGGGCAGAGAAATGGTTACTGTCCCTGGGTTTTAGTCTGCAATTGTTACTGGATGATGTCAGGTACCGTGATGAAAAATATGCAAGAGATTGATTCTTTTCAGCAACGGAGGTGGCATTTGAAAGCGTGCTGGGGTTAAGGAAAACGCGTCGCAGTGTCTGCAATTATTAGTTTAGTTGGATTGGCAGAGTCCCATTAGGTAGATTTTCATTCTCTTGATTATCTGAGCTACCAGCCCCTGTCCCTAGAACACCCAGTAATCTGCTTATCGACCACAATTTGTTCTCCTTTCCTGCAAAGGAGAAGGGGAGTGGCAGATTTTTTTCCCTTTTTATTCCTAAATTATTGGTATGTGAACCCTTGAATAGGGTGTTCCCAAGGGCTTGTTGTGGGTGAGTCAGTCTCCCTTTCACATCATAGTGTGGTGATGGCAGATCACCTTTGACAGTCTCTCTTCCAAATGAATTTCAGTAAAAGAGCTCAGAGAAATCTTTGCTACCCAGCAATTCATGTTGTTCTTTCCATAGTGGAATGTGTCCTGGGGTTGTGTCCGAATTCGGGGACTGCTGTGTTTTTGCTTGTGAAGTCCCTGAGAAGTTCAAACAGGACGCTGATGCCAACTAGAAAGAGAGATCTATTCTAATTTGATCTGTATTCCAGTGATAAACTACTTCTGATGTGCCCTCCAGGCCTCGAAAGATGCAAAGTTTCTTTTTTATCACTTGACCTTTTTGTATAATCAAATCTGAGGCGATGCAGACTCGGTATTGCTTTTATTTTATTTTATTTTTAAATCACATTTGCTTTTAGTGGTCTTTTTTCCAAAGCTATCTCCAATCCTTACATCTGCTACCAGTCTGCTTCAAATTACCAGGATTTCTGGCGGGGGGGGAGAGAAATAAAACAAACCCAAACCCCCTCGGGTGTGTTTTACAGCAGAATTGTGCATCTCCTGTTATTATTTTTGTATCGCGTGCGTAAATTCTCACCGGCAAAAATACCAGCCCTGTGCCATTTCTGCAGACCTTGGGGATTTCTAATTGCCTGCTGCATTGAACAAAGAACTCCACCTAGGGGAAATTTCCACTTCTGTGTGCAAGTCCTGAGTAGAAACAGCTCAGGAAAATTCCAGTCTTGAACGTGTGGCCTTTGGCTTGGTTTTGGTTCCTAAAACTTCCCTTCCCAGTAAGCGTTGGGAAACGCGCTTTCGCCTGAAAATTGTTGCTCTCCATGCCTCTTCTCGGCCTCGCCAACTGCTCCTCTGAAGCAGAGATACCTATAAGGAAATAAAGCAAATCAGGTGGGCATCTGATATTGCAGAGAGGCTCTGGAATTTCTGCTGCGGTGCCGAATGCCCACGCCAAGGTGAGAGCTGCTCTTCGGAGAAGGTCTTCAGCTCTCCTTGTTTCACGGGAGAAATAGTTATGACCTCCTTGAAATGTTTATTTAGGCATTAATATCTCTACCAGGGACTCAATGATTATTTTATTTTTCCTGTGTTCAAAGCCTATTCTGTAGGTGGCTTGAGCTGGATGGGAGGTTTATTATAATTACACTCAGCTCCTCCTCCAGCACCTGATGGCGCGAGGCAGGATTAGCCCAGCTCCTGTTCCGCGCCCCACTTAAGCTCCTCTGGAGACATAACCTCTGAAAATTCTGCCTTTGCTCTTGTGGTTTTGTTTTTATTTTATTTATTTTTCCTGTGTATGTGTTTTGGAGACGTATGGACACAACCTTGTAAACATAAGTTATTTTGACTGCAGCATCTGCTTCTGCAAATGGACTTGAACCGTAACCGTGTTCTTCAGTGGAAAACAGAAGGGAAATACTTTACCCCCGACTTCCTCCTTCTCCTCACAACCAAAGCCTTTGCCTCCTTTTCTTTGGCATTTCAGATTCTTCTCATTAACTCCTTTGGGTTTCTAAATTGATGTAATCCTTTGCTCTTGTGTGCAGGAAAACTTAGTGTCATTGATTTTTTTTTTCTTATTTTTTTTACGCAGCTGCCACCTCTGAAATGTGGTGTTAATTTAAGGTGATGCTCGCTCTTAATTGGCAGGCTCCAAATAACTGCAGTGGCCTAGAAAGGACTCTGCTGAGGCTTTTCACTCACAACTGTACTTAAACTTGCAAGATTGCCCCTTTTTCTTCTCCAGAAGGGTGGGCTGTGCCCATTGTAGGCATGCCTCTTGCCTGAGACAAGCTCACTGCTAGTAGACAAAGCAGAGCATTTCCTGCTGGGGGGTTTTACCTTAAACTGAGGCCGTAGGGCACTTGGAATGGATGAATTTTGTCATTTCCATTCCAGTTGAGCAGGTTGCTGCTGTTAGGGAAATGAGGCAGGTGGTGCTCCAGGTTGGGTGCTGTGGGGGAAAGAAAGAAAGGAATAACCCCTCACTGCTGAGAGGTAGTGCGGGGGGAAATGTGTGTTTCAGGAGAAATAGTTTAGCTGGTTTGCTTTTCTAGAGTAACTTCCGAATGTTAGGTTTGGACTTGATTTATGAATCCCTGCCCTGTAAGCAGGGGCATGTTCCACGTGTAGATCTTGCAAGTGGATAACACCCTTTTTTTTTTTTCTTTTTTGCATCACTCAATTTATTCTCTTCACCCTCGTTGTGCAAGAACGTGAACAATCCACATCCAAAAGCAGACAGGAGTCAAATTCACCTTCCAGCACAGCTTTTAAATGGTCAATTAAATCCTAATGCTTGCCCCGCAGTCTGATCAGGTTGGGGTTGAAAATGCAGAATCTCATCTTTTCCGTGCATTTGTACAAGTTGAAATCCCAGCAGTCGTGTCACTAATATTCTCCAGATGGTGTTAAGCTCTTGCTTTCTAGCAGCAAAACATAGCGTGCTTGGCTTTCTGCAGGCAGGTGTCCACCTGACCAGACATGCACGTGGCTAAGCCGCTTACCAGCACTTCATTGTCCAGTATTGCAGTGGGATCTTCTGTACATAGCCGGGGGGGGGGGCAGAATTTCTTCATTATTTTTGAAGAGATCACCCTGTATCTGGTTTAATTCTAGTTGTGGCGCGTTGTCGTCACGTTCCTGTAGGAGTTTACGTGGTGCAGGCCTTCGTTTTGGTTTGTATCTTTAGTCTTGAGCACGTGTGGAGTCCAAACTTCGCCCTCCTCTGTGACGTTCGATGTTTTCTTTCACTTTGCCTTTTCATTGGAGATCTCAAAGTCAAATCACGTGGTGGGTGTCTGTTGTTTCATGAGGAAGAGACCTGCTGGAAGAGGCATGGTCCAGAAAGCCTTTTGTTTTCTGTGAGGGGCAGGTCTGCTTCCTGGGCGTGTACGTATCTATTTCTCCATCTGTTTTAGAGCTCAGGACTCGTTATGCCATGCGGTGACGTGCTTTAAAGGCAATGCTTTGGGGGAAGTCTTGGCTCTCAAGCCTGCTGAACAGCGTCTCGCTACAGAGATTCCCTTAATCTTCCTGGCAGTTGCATTTGGGGGGGGTCCTCCTCTGCAGGTTCACTGGTTATTTCAACTGGTGGGATTTCCTGTCCAGATGGGCAGTTGGGTGGGTTGCTGGGGCTGGACAAGCCCTTTGGTTGATGAGGGAAGCTCTCAGGTTGTTATTCTGTGCGGCACGCAAGCTTCAGAGAAGTTCACAGAGGAGATGAAATCAATAACTGTTGGGCTCGGGTGGCTTTTGAGACTAACTGAAAATCATTATGAAATGACACCTTGGAATTCAGGTTCTTCAAATTGCCAAATATCAAGGGGCTTAAAAATCACCAGTACAACTTCAGGATGCAGCCTGAAAAAAAAGAAACCAACCCAAAGAAACCCAACCACAGGAGTTGACTCTTCTTGGTTGTCTTGGAAAAGCTTCGTGGGTCTTTGCTCCAGGGCAAGGCAGAGCCACCAGTGTGTTATGTGTCACCTCGACTCTGACAACGCCACCAATCCCTGGTACCGTGCAGAGGTGCAGCATGGATGGTAACTGGGCTTCAGCGCTCGGATTGCAGGCTTTGGCTCGGTGACAGGGATGCATTTAAGTAATTTCATGCAGTTAAGCTTCTCTCTAACAAAATTACAACAGTCAAAAGTGTGTTTTGATTCAGGTCAAGGACAGGGAGAGACACATGCAGGCAGAGATGGCTGGGGCTGTGGTTCCTCAGTAGCTTGATACTTAGCAAAGTTTCTATTTAAGAGTAGTTATCTTCCTGCTGACCACTTCAGGTTGAAATAACAGTGCTGTATAACCATGGAAGTTCCTTTACTCCTTTGGGTCTTTTTTTACCTCTGACAAACATTTGCTGCTTAGGTTTTATCTTCCAACTGATACGTTCTGAGGTGTTGGTCATGGTTGGGTGGGGTTAATTCCTGCATTAGAGAGAGTTTTGTTATTCCCTTTACAAGGGGGCTTGAATTTTCTCCTGCAGCCGCTGTGCTTGGGTTCTTTCATCTGCCACCTCAAAGCACTAGAATAGTGAGGAGACCTCAAAAATCATCTGATGATGTCGTTGCAAAGATGAAACAGAGCTTTGCTAAACCACTCGGTGTTTCCAGGAGTTGCCCAACGCTAACTTCAGTACCAAGGTGCTTAAATCAAAAGCCCAACTTTTTTTTTTAATCTTTGGGCTTTTCTTTAAAGTCTCTTATGTTATTTTTAGCTCCAGCTCCCTGCCAAAGCTTTGTCCCTTTTCTCTTGGCTTTTGGCTTGATGAATCCCACTAGTGATGACGTCATTGCGGAGTGTGAAGTGACAGCAATGAGAAGAAAAATCTTGCGGGTGCCATCTGGTACAATAAACATGATGCTCTCCTCTTAGGTTTCAAGCGGATTTGGATTGAATAGTCACAACAGAAGCTGGTCTCTGCTTAGACGTATGGTAACCTCCAGCATAAAGCTTTTAATCACCAGCTTCTCTAGGTGGTTTTGGACGTGACTCATTGCCAGGTCTAAGTTGTAGGGTGTTGGTTGGGTTTTTTTTCCCTATTGGTGTTTAATTTCTTCCAATTCATACTGGGACTAGTAACCTGCCAAAACCAGTCCTAGAGGCATCTGCATTAATTAGTTAATTCACTAATACCAAAGGCTGGTTGACTTCTTAGGCTGGCAGTCTTATAATAATTGTAGCCTGAAATAGAGAGGGGCAGATTTGCTTTAATCTGCTAAGTATTCCCCTCGAAAGATTAAATGCAAAATGTTGATTCAAACCTGTGCTTTGAGTTCCCAGCGAGTGTATCGGCATCTGAACGCGAGGCTTTCTCTGCATAATTTATCAAAGCCCGTGCTGAAGAAATGGCATTTGATGTGTGTTTTGTTTGATGGGCGTTTAGAAACCTGAATGAACGGAACTGTGCCGGGATCCGAGCGAAGCACGTTCGCCTGTGCAGCTGTCCTGGCCAAAGGGAAATGGAAATTGTGGAGCACGTTATGGTGGGAACCAGTTACTAACCTTGAGTGGAGCTCGCAGCTTCCATTTGGACTGTTGGTAGAAGATGAAGTGTTTCTAAGTAGCTTGAGTTGCAGGGTTTCAAATAACTGCTTCATTTCTAGAGTCTCTAAGCAGAGCCTCGAAGCCTCAGCCTTGGAAACATCAAGCAGTGGAGAAGGCTTTTTCATGGTAGCCAGCCAAAAAAGTTGGGATGCTCTGTTTGCATCGCCTTGGTGTGTTAGAGCTCAGCCTACGGACACAAATGTACAAGGTGCTGTGGCATTATCTGGGTAAGAGCCAGGCCCCAGAAGCAGCCTGGTGAATTCTCAGCGGTGGTCATGGAATGAAGTTGGGATGATCTTCTGGATGTGGGAAGCTTGGGCCTGGGACAGAGCCTCCCATCCCAGCCAGCAAGACTCACTGGTGGCTTTACAAACAGGAAACCCAACAAGCATTCCCACCCCATCACTTCTGATAAACGCTGTCTTGTTCAAATGGCAGCCAGGCTGGCTCTGCGGTGGTCAGTACCTGGATATTCTCTTCAGGGCAGCAGCCGCTTTCTGGGAAGCAGTTTCCCAGTGACAAAGGCTGGAGAAGAACGGGCTGCCCCGTAGGATTTTGCGCTGCCCCATCCCCACACTGTCCACAGCTGGCTTCGTGGGCCGAGTGGCAGCTTGAGACTTGCTTCTCTCCCTCCCTTTCTGGCTACGTGCTCGTGTTTGTATCGCTCTCTTTATCGGTCTTTCCGTTGTACGTGAGCACAAGATATATTGGAGTTTGCGCATGAGGCTCGGCAGATAATAACCACAGGAGCTGAAATCTGTTACCTCCCTCGGAATCCGCAGTGCTGTCTCTTATGCCTAGTGGTTTAGACAAATTAAGCCTTCAAATGAAGGGCTTGCATCTCATTTTGGAATGTCTTCGTTTCTCAGGATAACAAAGAAATATCAACCGGCTCATCGCCTCCCAGTCCTTCTGCCTTCTCTCCCTCTCCACCAGGTCTTCTGCTTGGCAAGAAGACTGCCAAGAAGAGCTGGATTCCTCACGTAGCGGGGCTGTTAAGATGGCAAGAGATCTTCTTTCAGATTTGCTGACGCACAAAATCTGTGGTACGGACAAAAGGCATTTTGGAGTTGAGGCTGAAGTTCCGAGGTCCGGATGGATTTGTTGTGCTCAGTTATATTGAGCAAACTTCTGCCACTTGCTTCACATGGGAATTAGTGTGATGAGAAGAATCCTTTTGTTTGCTTGGGTTCCCCCCCCCAGTATAAACCGTATGGGAGGCTTTCCACAGGGCATCTCTAGCATGTTAATTACCTCTTTCATTGCAGGGCATGGACTGGAATGCAGCATTGTAGTCCTTTTGTGCCAGATGCTGGGGCATTTCAAGAGCATTACTGTTCTGAACCACCCAGTGTCGTACTTTTTAGTCGTGTGGACACAAACAGCTCAACTGGTCGCTCCAGAGAAGAATGTTATGAAGATAACCACAAAACTTTGGGCTGCAAGCTTCAGCTAGACTGTAGAAGAGCAGAAGGAAGGAGTGCTGCTTTCTAAGAGGCTAAATTTTGCCTTTTGCCTCTCTGGCCTCGGTTGCAATTTGGCTTTTTTGTGTTTTCTGTTGCCATCGCTGAAGGTTTCTGCAAAACCTTCACTCATTCTTGCCTGTTATGTATGTGGCTGACAGCTTCACTCACCCTGTTCTGTTATTTACTAGCCTGTGATTATTAAATGTATTTTGATCATATAACTCAGGGCGTATTGAACATCTGGGCACAGCTGGCAACGAAGTTAACTGCCTAAGATGGGCTTAATGTGCACAGCTGTTTGGAGCCCAGCTTCCAGCAGCGATTCCCTTGGTGTTGACTTTGAGATGCGCTGACACTTAAACAGTTATTTATTTAACCTTTTGTTCTGAAGGGGATGCTACTGACCTGCCTGTAAACTGCTTCTCATGCTGTAATAGGGGGCTGGTAGATTATTTTTTTTTACTGTTTATAGCAATTAGCTTTAAATACTCCAGATCAAGTAAAGCAGAAATTTTCTGGTTTGTAATATTTGCCTTGGAACAGGACTCGTCTGCTTTGCAGTATCTCTTCAAACCCATCTCTGAGCAGCATCCATCTAACAACAGGTGTCTGCAGCGCAGCCAGGATGATGCTCTGCAGTGATGGAGAGGATTAAAATAGTCATTAAGCTGCCAAATACACCACACATCACGTAAAGTACGAGATAAAGATACCGACAGGCTGAGCGTGCTGGAGCGGTGCGGTCTGTCGGGAGGCCCTGGGATGTGAACATCTTTCACTGGAGCCAAATTTCAAATGCTCACGTAGCAGAAGCATGAAACTGGAGCTGCCTTTTGTGTATGGAAACGTTCAGCCTATGGTTGTCTGCAGACATGCTTTGTTGCCTTCGTTCTCTCTCCTGGGTGTGAAGGGAACTTGGTCCCCTCTGCAACACCGTGGCTCCTGAGTGACACTTCAAGTCATGTGCTTAGCAGTATTTCTTGGGATACTTCCTGGAGAGGTGAGAATTAACTCTGGGACCAAATAGTGGCCCCAAAGCAAAGAACTGTTCTTACTGTTCCTGCCTCTCCGGGCTAATACTCACATCCCTGTTATCAACAGCTCTGAAAACACAGACAGCCTCTAATGGAATTGTCCGACGGGGTAGTTGAAAGTCCATTTTTCTGTCCAGGCCTTAGCACTGCCTCACAAGAACTCGTGTTGTGCCAGTTACCTAACCTGTTTTCCTCCTCAGACTGGTACTACAACCAGAGACAAATACTCTTGGAGTCCTCTAAGTGTTCTTAGCCTCGTAACACATTCACCAAGTCCTGCTATCGCTGCTGCCTGAGCTAGCTGGGGGTTGTGCAGCCCCAAAGATAATTCACATTGGCTGTTAAGGAGCTCATGTGATTTTTTTTTTTATTCTTTTTCTGATGGCCCAAATGAGGATATGAGAATGAGCTAAGTTTCTAGCTGTCTGGTGCTATTGCATCATCAAGCTGTAGTCTCACCGTGGCTTTCTCGGGTGCTGATCTGTTACAACACGAGACATCTGCATCTATTCCATAGGGCTCACCCATGCCAGTCATTTGCCAGATCCTGGCAAGGTGAATATTTGCAGCTGAGCTATGGGCACAGCCGTGCTTCTGAATTAAAAAAAGAAAAAAGGAAACCAAAACACCACAAAACAAACAACAAAATAACCCCCAAACCTGCACTTAAGTGAACCATGTCTGAAATCAACCAGTGAAAACCAAACCCACAGCTCTCCAGGGTTTGAACTTGATGCAACATTTTCATCCTTTGAGAAAGCTCTATTGAAACTACTCAGCCTTTGGCTAGGAAAATGGGGAGCAGCCTATTGCATCAATAGGCTGATCAATGTCCCCTCGCAGGGCTGGGCTAGGGGATGGTGTTTGCATGTCAAGGCAGCATTTCTGTGGCTGGCTGCGTCTGCTCCTGTGGTCCAGGAAAGGAAAACTTGTTTCTCATAGCTCACCATTTATTTCTTCCTCCCTCAAGTGTTGCATAAGAGTGAGCAGCCCAAAAAAAACCAACCCTCTGATTAAAAAATAGGATCCTCCTCCTGTCTAATAGACTATTCCAAATGGGATAAGAAAGAATGGTTTGGAATCCTTGTGCTCAAGATAACGCACCTTGACATTTTTCTTTGCTCTTTTTCCAGCTGCAGAACATTATGTCTTTAGGGGGAAAAAAAAGATAATAAATAGTTCTGCTCTGTAGATGGACAGTCCAGACAGAGGGTTTAAAAATGAGAGAAAAATGTAATAATAGTACCTTTCAGAGACCTTGAGGAGTTTCTCTTGAGGTGATGGAAGTTCTTGATGTATACTACCTCTTTAAGGCATAACTAGATTGTCTAAAGCCATTCCAAACCTGCTCTTTTTCAAAGAGCAATTTCCCTCCCTGTTGCAGAACAGGCAGTTTTTGCTTCCACGGTTGTAATGAAGCTTTCAGCTCCTGATGCTTTTGTGCTTTGAAGCCCTTCCTGGACTGTCACGTTACTTGAAACCCATCAAAAGACCTGACCATCGGGTGTATGCAGCTGCAGTATGTAACTTTTTCCACCACTCAGTTCAATTGTAGTTTAACCAAGTAGATAGAAAAGAAAGCACTGCAGATTTCCAGAAAATGGTTAAGGAAAGTTAAGGAAATTAGGTATTGGTGCACCCAGACTTCACTCTTCCCTCTGAGACCTGGAAGAAATTACTACCAAGCTGCAGTCTCCTTTTACCCAAGATAAAAATCACTTCTCCCATTTTTATATATTCGATTTGTTAGATTTCCACGCAGTGCTCCAGTCAGGTCCAGCTCAGTGGGCTCGAGCTTTAGATGACAATCAGGTGGGTCTGTACAGCACACAAACCCAGTTCCATGTTATGCAAGGCTAGCCCTGAAACACTGGAGCTTCTAGACTAGCTTCTGATGAGCTAGTTTTACTTTCTGGATCAACAAAACCAGTAAAGGGGATCTCAACCTCACCAGCATTAGTCTGCACTATAAATTACCACTTAATTTTCTAATAGCATTAAGGAGATATGCTAAGGAGAGGCTGTTTCTTCCCTTAAAGGGACTGTTTAATACATCCATTAGAGTTTGTGTGCTAGCCTAGCCACGCTCTGACACCGTGACTATGAAACCCCAGCTGATAAATTAATGCTTCAGAAATAAAATGCTGACAAATTAGCCAGGATTGCTTTTAAAGGGTAAAAAATGGAAAGGCATTAAGCTGTTACTGAGGTCCTGGCTTTGCTTTCTGTGACCCTGCTGCTGACAAAACTTGTGGGGTACTACAAAATGAGAATTTTGGCCTCTTTGGCACTTGACTGAAGTTGTGCTTCTTGCTCTTTATCCTGCTCCTTTGCTCACTCAGCTCCAGGTCACCAGCATTAGTGGAAGGAAACTCGCATCAGTTTTGTTGTCATTTACTGGGATCCAAAACTGGCAGTCAGGAAAATGGAAGACCCATTTTTTGGTGAGAATTGGAGAAGGTTTTGCTGATTAATTCTCTTGCATTTGGGGGGGTTTTTTTGGCCCTAAGTGGTAGGAGCTTTTCCTATTAAGCAGCTAATTAAAAGCTAATCTTTTTTGGGGTGATGTTCGTGTTGAAGTTTTCCATTTAAGGGAAAAAAAAAAATAGTATTTACTGTACCTGAATAAACTTACAACATCAGTATGGAAATCTTTAAACAGCAACTGCAAGATTTTATTCCTTTTCTTTTTAAAGTACTGATTTCTATGCTGTAGATATTAAAGATTCTTAAAAGATGTTGTTTTGTACATGAGCAGTGATGTAAGGTGCTGCCTGAGAGATGCTCCATACCAACCCCTAAGCAGTTCTCAGAATAAGTAGCAGGAGGAGGTGTGTGGGAAGGTGCGTGGGGAGCTGGTTTTGGGTTAAAATCCCAATCTGCATTATTTCCTAAATACATTTAATAAGAGCTGGAGTTAAGTTACCCATTCTAGGTAATATCTACTAACTGCTGCCTGTTTCATAGCCCTGGAGTTCATAGAAGTAAGCTGTGCTTTTGACAGAACTTTAAAAGTTTTAAGCATAAAAATACCCACAGTTTGGACGCTGAAAACATCAAGGCAGTTCCATAATATTTTTGGTAACGTATTAATTTTGGTCTGGATCAGCATATACTTGGCTAAGCTCCAAGAACAGCAGCAAAGATGAAAGCAGCCCTGTGTTGTAGCTGTGGGTTTCCTATTTTCACGGTCACTAGCATGGTTTGGAAAGCCAGGACTTCAAAACCTCAAGGTTTCCTCTTCCAGGTTTGAAGTTTCATCTGGACTGTTTGGAAGGCAGAATTAGAATCACAGAATGGTGGGGATTGGAAAGGACCTCTGGAGATCAAGTCCAACCCCCCTGCCAGAGCAGGGGCACCCAGGGCAGCCCACACAGGAACAGAGCCAGGGGGGGCTGGAAAGGTCTCCAGAGAAGAAGACTCCACAGCCTCTCTGGGCAGCCTGGGCCAGGTTCCATCACCCTCACAGCAAAGAAGTTTCTCCTCATGTTGAGGTGGAAGTTCCTGTGTTCCAGCTTACACCCATTATTCCTTGTCCTGTTACTGGGCACCATGGGAAAGAGCCTGGCCCCTTCCCCTTGACACCCACCCCTCAGCTATTTACAGACATCAATAAGATCCCCTCTCAGCCTCCTCTTCTCCAGACTAAACAGCCCCAGTTCTCTCAGCCTTTCTTCCCAGGAGAGATGTTCCAGTCCCTTAACCATCCTCATAGCCTCTGTTGGACCCTCTCCAGTAGATCCCTGTCTCTCTTGAACTGGGGAGCCCAACGCTGGGTAGAGTATTCCAGGTGCGGTCTCACCAGGGCAGAGCAGAGGGGGAGGAGAACCTCCCTACACCTGCTGGACACACTTTTCTTAGTGCACCCCAGGAGACCCTTGGCCCTCTTGGCCACAAGGAGCCATTGCTGGCCCACGGAGAAGGATTCCAAGGTTTCCCTCCATGGAGCTGCTTTCCAGCAGGACGACCCCTGATCTGTACCAGTGCCTGGTGTTGTTCCTCCCCAGATGCAGAACTCTACGCTTGTCCTTACTGAACTTCATGAGGTTAAATTACCCATTTATTTGTTTGGGGTTGGGTTGTTTCAGCACAGCCCACGTTGCAGTTAGAGCAATGCCTGTGGAGTTACTCTGTGCTGTAGGGGAGTTCATGGGTAGCCTAATTGCAGGGCCTGAAGCTGCCAAACGAGTATTTTCTCACGTGCCAGAACAGTTGCAGTCCGTGCACGCAAATAACTGATCTGTGATAGTGAACAGCCCCTGTCAAGGGAGGGGAGGCTTGAGCTCGGAACGGTCGAACCCAAGCTGCATTCCCATGCTTTCTCTTTACCTTGCTTTTTTTTTCCCCTGGGTCTTTCTCCTTTCCTCTTCAAATCCTCGATGCTCTGTTAAATCCACCTTGGATTTCCTGCTGGCTTTTTGGCCGGTCGTGCGTTAGATAAAAACACAACCTGTGCAGCCCTGTAAACTCGGGTCCTTCGTGTGGCTGGTTGCACTCGAGGAAGGTTCCTCCTCTCTCCAGTGAGCTTCACAAGAGCTCTACAACAAATATTCAAGGTGTTCTGTTTTGGGGGTGGGGTTTCAGTTTGGTTTTGCTGCCTTACCCCACCCCGGAATGCTAAACCCCTTGGAATCAAGTAGTAAAGGTTTGGTTTTTAACTGCCTGATGTTAACACACTTGGGTTTTTTTCTTGGTCTCCTTGTTACAGTTTTGTCCAGGAGGAAAGCTGGTGGGCAAGCTGTGTGTGGTTAAGGGACTTGTGATGAGATTTAGGCCAGAAGTTATTTTTGCTTCGAACAAATTGTTTTGAAGTGATGAAAGATTTTGCAAATGTCCTTTCCCATCTATTATGGAATCTCTGTATCCTGGTAACCGCCGTGATTATGTTCACTGATTCTTAGGTAGCTCAAGTGCCTTAAGATGGCAAGGGCTTGTTACTGAACCGTGCAGGGAAGTTAGTTACAAACTGGCTTACCTCGGTGCTCCTCTTGGGGATGCCTTTATGCCACGAACGGCGACAGTTCATATTAACAGTCTGCCATGAAAGTTGTTACTGAAAGTAGTCAAATGGTTTTCCTAAGCAAGAATTACAAATCACTGTGAAATCACAAATCACAGCCAGCTTTCCTACCTTCTCTTTTGGATCTCCCTTCCAATTGTCCAGGAAGGCAAAATCACCCCGTGGCTTTTTTACTTCTGTAGATCTCTGTTTTAAATGTAAAATCATAGAACTGTTTTGGTTGGAAGAGACCTACACGAGCTTGCCCTGAAGTTTTCACTTGCTGGGCAGCTAACGAGACATCTTGAGTCTCTGTGGTTCAGATGCCCAAATAATTCATGTGGGAAAGCAGTAATTAGTCTTGCTGTGCGAGGCGGAACGATGACACGGATCGGAGCGATGCGGGGTTGAGGATTAAACCGGGCTGAGCCCGCTGACGGGTGACCTTAGGCGAGTCACTTGACTTTGTGCCTTTGTTTAGCCCAGTAATAAATAGGTCTAACTCCGTGTGCTGTAATATGACTTAGAATCGCTCCATTAAGAAAGGGACTTTAAATAGCCCCGTTGCTGTGTTTTGCTGCACAGGGGAAGGAAGGGGCTGTAAGTGCAGCTACCTAATACTTTGCCTGAAAATCCTTCCCGATGTCCTTGTGGAAGGCAGCCTGACTGATGAAGCGTATTTGGACCTACCTGTGCACTGTGGAAGGCTTATTAATGGCTTACTAGCCCTGCCTACCTCTTCTTTCACCCTCCGGGTTTTCGGATGGCTTTGTGAGAAACTGTTCCCATCCCAATTGCACACAAACTTAAGTTTGGAAAGCTTGAGACCCATCAATCTTTTTGAAAGGATGCTGTTCTGAGTACAGCAACATTTGCTCAGGGAATGTTCCCACTGAGTTATTCCAAACTTTGTCTCTCCGGAGTTGGAAAAGAGGATGCCAGAGGCAACCAATGTTACACAAACAACTTCGGGAAGCCAAAACTATGCCGAATCCTGGCTTTGCTGAGCTCAATTGCAGCTCCTCGAGAGTAGTTGTGCACCAGCACTGCCTGCAGTGTTGCTTTCCCCCTCTGAACGTGGTGGTTCCCGAGTGCAAATGTCTGACAGACAGATGATCTGCCCAATGACTCGTGTAGGCTTGGTTTATGGAGCATGATAAGCTCCAGGAGATGGGGGGCTGGAAATACTCTGCTGCCTCATTAGTACAAATTCCAAGAGTGAAAAGGCAGCTCCTGAGTCACAGGTACTTGGAAAACTCCCCCCTTCTCTAGAAAGGCAGAAGACAGTGGTAGCAGTGAGGAATGCTCCAGGCTTCAGCAGTGTTTCGGTCGTCGTAGCGCCGCAGTTGCTGTCAGCACGTATGGAAGTACATAGATTATGGTCACTGATCTCGTGCTGCCTCCAACCCTCGCGTTAAGCCAGGAACAGCAGCCATCCAAATATAAACTGCACCCGAGCGAGCGCTGCAGCTCCTGCCTTGGGCTCCAGTCTTCTGCTAGTGCAGAATCCTCTACCACAAAAGTCAATAAAGGACGAGCAGATGAGAACTCCACCCCTTCCAGCAAGTTCAAGTCAGCCAAAGACTGCTTTACAGAGATTTCTGCCATTTAAATTCAAAAGCAAACGCAGCCTGGTATTATCAGCTCGCACCAGATCTGCCTGCAGACAATAATTCTTCCTGTCTTGGCCCCCTGCCCATGTGCATTATTGTAATTATCAGCAATTTAAAAAAAAATAAAGCAATAAAGCTCGGATGAGCTGCTGGTCTGTAGATTTACTGCCTGCTGTGTCAGGCATTCATTAGCCTTCCTGGGTTCAAGCCACCTATCTGCTGAATAAAAGCAGGAAGAGGAGCTAAGGAAAACAACGCGTGAAACACAATTTGAAGCACGATTTGAAAGCTCTGCTCATGTTTACAAGTGATAAATCCAAAACCAGCGGAATTTTAAGTATTCTCTTCAGAAGCTCTTGTGTCATAAAGTCCCTCCACCAGCTTCCCCAGCTGGTTAATGGAAGGGCTGGTTTCCTGAGTACTCACTCACCCTAAAGCAGGAATTGACAGGTGAGATGCACTCAGTGACCATCAGATGAACATCAGGTTTAAGGGCTGGGCAGCAGTCAGTGCTACCCCAGTGCTTCAGCTTAACCCTTCACATCAGGTGGCAGTGGTAGGGTTTGCCACTGCAACACTCTCCTTGGGTTTCAGTTTAATTTTGCCAAGGGCTGGCCTCACCTTCTGGAAGGAGAAATGCCCAGGAACATCAGCTCTGTGGAGAGCAGCACCACGGTCTGTGTGGCTGGGCTTTGAAGCGGTTGAGTCCCCACATGAATATGCCTGCCTGTTTTTCAGCCAAGGACAGGGTGAGAAGTCAGAATGTTCATGGATTTAGAAGCTCCCAGGAAGGCTGATGGGGTAATAAGGCTCGTTTTGGTATCAAAAGAACTGTTAGAATTCCTCTGTGATCTTGCAAGAGTTCAATTTCCATCCCCCATCTCCGTTACACTGACACAGGAAGAGTCGCAGTGTTGAGCTCCAGATAGAATAGGAGATTTATTTTAAAGGAGAAAAAAAAAAAACCCAAAACAATCCAGAAGTTGTGGGGTTTTTTTTCTTTAATTAAGTAAAGGTGGGAAACATAATTTATCTCGATAGGGACTGTGCTGAGCAGCATGTTCTAAAGTCCCAGAGGTTGTTGTTCATGTGCGTTCTGATTTAATAAGCAGCATTACTTTTGAGGGGCTTTGCTTAATTAAAAACAAACAGCACAAGTAATCTTTCCGAGTGCTGCCTGGCATTTTCTTGATTATTTTGTGTGTGTGTCAGAGTAGCAGCAAATAGTTGTGGAATCCTTGTAACTCTTCTGAGCAGGAAATCTGAACCAACCTGCACATAATCCTGCAACAGTTGCACCTATTCTTTTGAGGCAGCAAATGCCCTCAGCAGCTATTAATCTGCATTCTCTGGCCATCAAGTCCATGCAATTCACAAACAGAGTTTGTTTTTATCTTTTTCTTTTTCTCCCCAGCAGTTTATAAATTCTAGAGGCTGGAATTTCAGTTTTAAAGCAACTTGAGCTGTGGTTTTATCCAGCCAGGACTACTCACTTGTGCATTGTGGCAGAGGAAGCCTGGTGAAAAGCACAAGCAGCCCGAGTTTTCCTCGCTGTTTCTCGAGCCTTGAAGCCCTTCTGTCCAGTTAACCAGGACCAGCATCTCTCACTGGGCTTCTGCAACAGGGAGGGCACGTGCCCAGTAGCTGACGTGTTTGCACCAGAGGCGATGGCTGCGAGAATGTGATTTTTCTATAATCCATATTCTGGGATTTTTTCCTTAGAAGCAACATGCAACGCAACCAGCTCTCCAGCGTAAACGAGAAGGGAATCATAAGGTTTCCTCCTGAGTTCCCCTCCACTCTGCTTTTGCTGGAATAAAGACTCTTATCCTGGTTAATCTGCTCAGGTGAGCAAGGTTCCTGTGATGTTTGACCTCACAGAAAATTGAGAACGTAGTTAAATTGGCAGATCCCTTTGTGCTATTAAGGAAAGCTTGCAGGAACTCATTTCTGTGAAACACAAACCGATGATTTCTCCTCACAAAAGAGAAACTCCAACCACCCTTCTAGTCCTGAAGGCCCCATCAGCACGTGACATGGCTTTCCTGAATAGACAGCAGCTCGGTGAGTTCTGTTGTGATGAGAAACACAAGGCAAGGAACACGGGTGTATTTTTTTTCTTTTTTTGGTCTTCATGCCTTTTTGAACTTCTTACGTGGGGTAGATGTGAAATATTCCTTATTTTACATCAGTTGATAGGGATTTCTGTACATTGTTGTCTCCAATGTTGAAGTAGAGACATGCTAAAGAGCAGAAATGTCTTAGATTCACAATAAATCCTCCCGAAAGAATGTCGTGGTGCCCATGATGTCTCTCTGAGCTGACATCCCTCCTTTGAGCTGATAGATAACTTGGGAGAACAGGCATGACCCATTTTAGAGCATGAAGCCCAGGCCTCTGGGTGGGTGAAGCTCCCTGATCAAACCTCCTGCCACAAGCTGAAGAGGCTCATAGTAAATAAAAGACTAGATGCTTGGGCAGAGAAGATTTAGAGCTTTGAATTCCAGTGTTTCAGGATCGTAAATCAGGCACTGCCTGACAGGGTGAGGAGTTTAACTGACATTAACTAGCCAGAGATTTATGTGTTGATGCAATTGAATATTACTTTGGTCTTGGAAAGCAAACTGGGTTACAGAATTCTACCAAAAGGCAGAGCAAATTGGTCATGAAACATCTTGTAAATGCAAAGTGTCGGGGAGGAAAGTAACAGTTTCTGGAATGTTATTTCCCAAATAACATTCATCTTGCTCTCGTGTTATGCAGATGTATTAATAGAGTAATAGCTACTAAAATAACCTTCACCAAGGATGTACACAACTGGATGAACTCTCTTCCATTATGTGTTTCTTGCCTCTCCCAAGCTGCCACTTTGCTTATTTAAGAGATGGAGTAGTTGCTCCCCAGCACTAGAAGAGGCGGCCGCTTCCATTTATGGCTGGGAAATTCCCAAAGAAAAACTCTCCCGTCGGTTTGTTCATCCCTCTGCAATGTGGAATTCTCTGAATTACTGAAGAGCTTAACTAAGGACGTGGTTTTATCCCAGGCTTTGTGCTGCTTTGTGTTCCCTGACCCTCCTCCTGCTCAGCGATGCTGGAAAGCGGAGCGACCTCAGGCACTGCCAGACCCAGAGACCTGCTTTTAGTTTTACACCGAAGGCAGCTCTGGGAGCAACAGAAAAGGACTGTCCCCAGAACCTCTCCTAGGTGACTTGCTTTGCTATTTAAGTAGCCGGGTTAAAGGTGTGGCCTCTGCTGGTACAGACTGAAGCTTTCTGTGCTGCTAGAATTAGGGGTAGAATGAGCTAAAATGCACCAGCTGATTGCTGAATTTAACAAGTGATGTGATTGGTGCCTGGAGAGGATTGTCAGGGGTGAAGAATTGAAGCCCACTACTCCCAAACCTTACCTTTGCAGGTCACTGTGGGGTAAAGATACAACTTGTGTCTATCAGATGCTCATTAACTTACTCCCCAGTGCAATTCAAGAAAAAAAAAATCTCTTCCATTTGATTAAAAGTGATGAAATCAAGCAAGTAATTAGTCTCGTTTGTTCAGCAGTGAATTGGGGCTGAGCATGTTGGGGTAGCTACGGCAACAGCCCTCGACTGATATGCAAACTATGTGAGCAATCCAGGGAGGAGCAACGGTACCTTTGCCGAGGTGTCAGGCTGGACATTAAAAAAATAAACAGGACCTCGGGTGGGTACGTAAATAGAGGGTGCTCATGACTTCAGGAGCTTGGTATGTGTTTGAACAGCAGCGTTGCTCCTGCAAGAGCTGCTTAGGAATGACTTGCTTCTAGATGATTCTGCCTCTCGGGCTGGAGCCTGCACCTCTCCCACTTGTGTATTTACCTTATTTGCTTTGAAGGAAACAGATTCTGAGCAGAGGTGGTGCTAACGAGCTCCAAACTGTTCATAAACACCTATGTTCTGTTCTCCTTTGATGCTCTGGCTCTTTCTCACCAGGGTTAATGTTTTGTGCTTTTCTTCTCGTTCTTCTCAGGGTTCTGCTTGAATCTTGGATGTGCTTGTAGAGTTGCTGTGAACCCAGATTGGGTTGTCGATTGTTGCCTTGAACGTGTCAAGTCTCGTGCTCCCCGGAAAGTGGTTGTTGGTACTAAAATGGTGTTTGTTTGGAGCGAGGTAAAGAGGCCCCCTTAGAAAGTTGGCATGTGTGTCTTTAGAGAGTCATGAAGGATCATTCCGCCTTTGCCTTTTGCTTCTGAACCCACGCGGCGGGAGGAAGGCGGTGCAAGAAAAGAGGTTTTGCTGGGTGGTACCAGTTGGCATCAGTCGGAAGCACAGGTTTATTAATTGGTGTGATTTCTGAAGGGACAAAGTTACACATCCTGCTACCCAGCCCTAGTGTATTCATCCTAGACCCAAAGTACTCAGCTGCCACCTTTTCTTAAGGACGGAGTAAAACAAATAAATGGATGGATGCTAAACTTGAAAGTGTGCGTGAACTTGGAAGCATTTTGTTACTGGGAGGCTCTTTGTTGCTGGGATATCGATGCCAGTGTCTTTCATACATACTTCAGTATTTCATCACTTTGTGATCTGCGCTAAAACTTGACTCTTGGAGAGTTGAAATGTCTCCAGGCGGTGATTTTGTGTGCAAATAGGGAGGGGGGAGAGAGGAGCTCATTATAACAGAGTTAATTTTCCCCCAGTATCCAGCAAGTAGGAGCTGCACGTGGGGGTTGCCCAGCTGAATTCTTCTCTTTGCTCTTTGTTTGCTTCAAGCTCACACATATTGCTAGAAGTTGATGGGGACCTGCAGGCAGCAGGGAATGAACAGTGCCCACAGCAATAGGTGAGCCCGTGAGAAGTGAGAGAAGTGGCAGGACTGGTGGCCCAGGGCAGTGCTGCCTGCCAGGGAAAAAGCAGCTTAGGGGTGCCCTGAACCCTCCGTGTCTTGCTGTGCCTAAGCTGCCTTGTCTGAAGTAGTTGAAATGAATTTCATTCCCCTGAACACCTCGGAGAGCTTTCAATTTAGGAATTCTTCTTGTTTGTTTTTTGGGTTTTTTTGCCTCATACCTTTTCTTTTAATTTTTTTTCCTCGTAGTTATGTAGGGGGAGGATGTTCAGCTCCCAGCAGCCACTCGAGTCTTTTCAGAAATAAAACAAACCAAGCCTGCAATTTAATTTAATCCCTTTTTTCTTCTTTTGGTCAGCCAGCAAGCTTTCAGAAAGGGAACCTGACCTTGTTTTCATTGATCAGTCTGCAGTTTGACCTGAAATGTGGGTCGGGGTTGTCGGGTTTCTGTCTGCTGGTGCAGGGTGGGATGTGCACAGAACAGGCATCGGAACCCAGGCAGCACAAATAAATAACCCACTGGCGTGCGCCGAACGAGAGCCAGCAGGCTTTGTGAGGCCCATTGCAACAGCTCTGGTTTTCTGATTGACCAAAAGTTATCTTTACTAATGTTCCAGGAAGAAGTTTATGGGTTTCTGTCCCAAATATTTGATTATTTAGGGAGAAACACGTGACTTTAAACTCTTTGAGCAGGCTTGGTACTGTTATTTTGCTTGCTGGATTTATTTGTGTGGAACCTCGCAGAGATGTTTCTGCCAAAAAAAGTTGTTAGCATTAGTTAGTTACCTTCAAATAGCAGTTTGGGGGGTTCAGGCATCTGGTTTAGCCTTTGTGGGTGCAACCTCCATGTGTAAATGACCTTTGGTTTTGCTAAGCTCTTGTTGCAATAATAACAACAGAGTTGGGGAAAAACAAACACCTTGCCTGGGAAAACTCGGTGCCAGCTCACCAGCTTTGAGGAAGAAGGGTACAAAATAAGTTTGCAAAGCTCCACTGATACCTGGATGAAGCGAGAGCTCTCCTGAGGAGATGCCAGAGGGTTTCTGGTTCGCGGGAGTCGTTCTGCTTTAGCAGTCACCGTGGTTTGGCTTTGTTTGTCTTCACAGGCGCTGGCAGCCAATGCTGGGACAGGGTTTGCGGTGGCAGAGCCTCAAATTGCCATGTTCTGTGGAAAACTAAATATGCATGTGAATATCCAGACTGGGAAATGGGAACCTGACACTTCTGGGACCAAGAGCTGCTTTGGAAGAAAGGAGGAGATTCTGCAGTACTGCCAGGAGGTGAGTTTTCCTGTGTGATCCTGAATTCTCACTGCTGCTAAGGAACTGGATTCCAGTTTAGCCAGTCAGTAGCAAGTTAACCCTGCAGGTGACTGAACTCACTCAGTTCCCTGAGCTGTCTTGCCGAGTTTCCGCCCAGGAAGAGCCGGCAGGACCCTGCAGTGGGATTTAGGAGCTACCTCTGATGTAGATCAGCTTACGCTGCCACAGGAGGTCCTCGGTCTGTAAGTCAGAGAGGTGTCTGTGTCTGTCTTTGCAGGGCTTTCTCCAGAGGTCCTGCCTCTGAGCTGGTTGAGCAGCACCTATTCTGGTTAGAACGTGGTTGTGTTGTTCCTGGTGATGTGTTCAGATTGGCCAGACTATCAGAACAATCTTTTCAGCAGAACACTGACTGTATTTTCAAGCTCCTCGTGCTTCATTGTAAACAACAGAAAATGCTTTTGGTGTGTTCCAGATACACCTCAGTGGCCTTGATAAGTGTCTTTAATTTCTTCTCTGAGGTGACAGGCACGTAAAATACCACAAGGAATGTTTTCCTTTAAAAGGGGAAGTGACAGAGCACGCTGGAAAGCTTGCAAAACCATTTTACACAGCTGATAGAACTGGGGCTACATTTGATACACGTAGCGGAAGCCTAAATATAAGTCAGCATCTGGGCTTGAGAGCTCGAGCAGGATGTAGGGATCATATGAACCCCTCAGAAATGGAGGAAACCTGAGGAGGTAGGTGCATGTTAGCTCGACAAGTGACAAGGCAGCCTGAAGATACTGCTCAGCCCTATCAGTAGGTGGCTGCCCTCGTTCAGAGGGTATCGTGCTGCACCAGAGAGGACAGAACAGGTAAACAATTCTCCTTCCCTTCCGTGCGAAGCCGAACACCTCAGCTCTGTGCCCGTGAAGGCTCTTGCCCCTGACCTGGCGTTCTCCTGCCCCAAAGAAGCGATGCCACGTTTCCATTGCTCAAGCCCCGTGTGACAAACAGCTGGGGGCTCTTTTATGTCTTCAGCTCTTGTGAGCTCGATCCAGAAAGGAACGTGCATCCGTGTGCAGACTTGAACTTGGCTCTGTGTAGAGAATCGGCTTCGCTCCCGCTGAGGAGCCACTTTGCCCATTCTTTGGCCTTCCTGGAAAGAAACCTGTCTCTGTGTCTTATTAAACAGATGTACCCAGACCTTCAGATTACGAACGTTGTGGAAGCAAATCAACCTGTCAGCATCAGCAGCTGGTGCAAGAGGGGAAAGAAGCAGTGCAAGGACCACACTCACATCGTCGTGCCCTACAAGTGCCTGGGTGAGTGCGCGGTGCGACGTCTTCGGGCGTTTTTGTGGCAGGAGCAGAGACTTGCCCCTTAACGTGGCTTCATGACTGAGTTTATAAGGCTTCTCTCCTATCAGGTTGCCATTTCCAAATCAAACACCCGCTTAAACGTTTTGACTTCCACGAGGTGGATCTCTGCCTTTCTCCAACAGACCGACAGCTTGAGAACGGCTGTGGTGGAATAATGGTGTGAAAAAGAAATCCCCATTCTCTCTGCAACTGCCATAAAAACCTGAAGGCTATTGTATTTGAGTATCACAAAGACACTGGCATTTAATACTCTCATCCTATTTTTGTGGAGCTTTAATATTTTGTTGCCTTGGAGACTTAAATGCTCGGTCTGTTCAAGCTTCCTGCTTTGGTCTTGGCAAGAGATCTCTATTCTATTTCGACGACTATATTTAAACTTTGCTGCTTCAAAGAGGCCCTGCTTCATGCAGCTGTATCCCATGTCCCCACTTTGAACTGGGAAAGAACATGAGAAACCGTGATGGATTTCATGGTGCTTTCCAGAATCTCTCCACCCACTGGAAGCCGGCAACGTGTTCAGCTTGTTTACCTTGCAGCTTTTGACCTGCAGATTGTGCCTGCTGCTGCGCTGCACTGCGTGTGTTCTTAGTAGTAAGCTTAGTCTCAGCTGGCTGAATCTCTTTTTCACTGGGAAAGACTTGTTTTGTAAGAAGTCTTGTGTAATCTTGGAGTGTCTGATTGCTGCGAGCGTTCAGGGGGAACCAGTTTCCATAATTTGCAGCCGTATCTTGGGTGAGCGTGTGGTTGGGGGTAGGAGAGCACAGCAAACCTGCAGAACCCCGTGGGTACTCTCCTCCTCTGTGTAATACCTTCCACTAGATGGTCATAAAGCGCTTGATAAATGAAATTTGGTGCGGATCTCTTTATAGATGTGGAAATTCAGGCTTGGGAAGCAACCAAACCCAGCTGATTATGCTGAGAACTCCTAATGGAAATCGGGATGAAAGCGAGATCTCTGGATTTATAGGGCGTCATCTCTTGCAGAAATAATCCTCCCCCAAGCCTGTTCTCTAGCAGAAGAATAAGCTGATTTTAGTGATGCTGCCCTAAAATTTGATAAGTGTTAAAGTATTTAATTAGTGTCTTTCACGGTGTTCTTGACTGGTTCGGCCCAGCCTGCAAGGCAGCTTGGATTTTCAGATCTCAGTTGCAAGTCCGTGCTCCCCGTGTGTGCAAAATACTGTCTCGTTGCCTTTCGCAGTCCCCAGTCTGTAAATGGGTGGTGTGTTTCTCTGACAATTACAGCCAAACCGTGGTGCTTTGGGGGTTTTTTTTGTTCCCATTCCTGCTTTTGTCTTCCTTGCTACACTAATGCACAGGCTGTCTTGAGGTAGGATCTTGCTGTCTCATACCAGGCTTAGCCTTCTCCTGCCTCCTCCCACCTACGAAAGCTCTTCAGTATTTCAAAGGTGAAGAGGGGAGAAGAGGAGAACCCATTAGCACTCTCTGCTGAACTGTCAAACGAAGGTAACAACAGAAGAGGAGGGAGCAGGGCTGAGACTGGTGAGGTGTGAAAAGACAAACTGGCGATAGCTCTGCTAGGTGGCTGGAGACACCTCTTAAGGTCTGCTCTGATCTGAAATGGAAGAGGATGCTTCTTTTTTTGTTAGCAGTGGCATTGAGTAGGGAAGGTGCCCGTTAGGATGCAGTGTGTCAGGGTTTTCCAGGTCCTAAGTGACCCTTCCGTGTGTCTTACACGAAGGGACTGGGATTCAGTGCCTTTCAAAGTAGCTGTTTAATGGTTGGGGTTTGTTACCCATTACTGTATTTGATGGGTTTGACCCTTCTGCCCTTAGTCCCCAGAACCACAGTCTCTTGGTTTTAAAGTTTGGTCAGCTTTAGTATTTCTATCAGCAGCGTTTCAACCTCTCGTGAGAGGGAAGGAGGAAAGATAATGAACTCAAAATTCTAACTGGCCTGTTTTGAGGTAAGAAAGCAGGGAAAATACCATTTCTCTGTTGTGTCTATTAGTTTAAAATGAAACTAATTGAACAAGTTTAAAATGAAACTAATTGAACAAGGGTGGTGAACACTAGTTGATTTTGTTACCTAGCAACTGTCATCACATAATCCATCCTTAAACTCTTCTTAACACGTGTATCCTGCAGAGAAGTGGCCGTGAGCCTTTGGTGTAGAGCAGACTGATGATCTTCCTCCCTCCCTCCTGCCTTCCTCAAAAGCAAAAGTCCGATTTTTATTAAGATTGTGCCAAAACTTCCTCACGCTGCTGGATATCTCAATGTTGGAATGCAAGTATTTGCTGACTCTGGTTGTACTCTGTGTGTTTGAGCTGGATAGGTTTTCTTTTTCCAGCCCTCTGTGTTTGGTTAGGGCTGTCCGAGTCAGGGAATGTGCTGCAGTTGATTCTGAATTAAACCATCTGGAAACTGTTGAAAACAAACCAAAATCAAACAAGATCTGCTCAGATACCCAGATACTGAAAACAGAGATAACACTCGTGGCACAGAAAAATTTCCAAGCTGTTGCAGCACCAGACAGCACAAACTAACTTCGGTATCGTGCAGCTCGTGTAGAAATCAGTGATTAAGTGGTTTGAAAACTTCCCCGTGCAGATGCAATCTTTCCACATCTCTTCAGTCTGTCCTCTCTGTTCCGTGAACAACTATTTCCTAACGTGCACTGTAAACTTTGCCTTCAGTTCAAGCCTTATGGTTCACATAATGCTTCAACGATCGGCCCCTGCTCCTGATTTCACCTTGGCAACTCCAAGATTATTTTATTCAAACTCATGATCTGACCCATCCCTGTTAAGAATATATACACCAAACCTTTAAGTCGCTTGCAATATACCTTGGAAGAGTTCTGCTGTCAGCTGTGTTCTGTTGGGACATCTGTGAACTCAGAACCTTCCTTGTTTTGGTTTGTTTTTCTTTTCAGTGGGTGAGTTTGTAAGCGATGTGCTGCTGGTTCCAGAGAAGTGCCGGTTCTTCCACAAGGAGAGGATGGATGTGTGTGAAAGCCACCAGCACTGGCACACTGTGGCAAAAGAGGTAACGGAGCTGCTCGGGCAGGAATATTTATTCCGGATCCGTTCGCTTGGATGCTCGTGGTGTTGAAGCGTAACGGCGTTTGTCTCGGGACTCTGTTATTCCTGTGTTGCAGTCTATGGACTGAGGCAGACAGCACTGGGGGAAAAAAAAACACTTAAAAATACTCAAGTGACTTAAAAAATCCTGGGTAACTGACTCAATCTTCACTCGGGAAAAGCTGGCCTAAGTAGCTTGCCCAAGATCAGACACCAGGATGGAGCTAGGAACTGAAGTCAGCCGTCCAGGGTGTTACTTTCACCAATGGCTGATCCCTCTTCCCAGGGAAGAGTCCTCGTAGGATATTTCCCCCTTTTCTTGTGCATTTTGCATTAATGTACCTGCTGCTGCTGGGGATTTGGTTGGGAGTGCTTGCTCGGGGACAATCTGAGTTGAGTTGTGCCTGATTAGTGGAGGTTTTACATAAGAGATGGATTATCTTCTCAGGATAAATCTAGCTTGTGGGGTTTTTGTGTGGTTTGGGTCTTTTTTTTTTTTATCTGACTAGCAAAACCACTGCAAATTCTCTGCAGGCCCCTTTGAACTAGGGGTAATAAAGACAAGATCGTGACAAACTGTACATGTTTTCAGTTTTCTAGAAACTGCCACAAAAGGATTCGTTGGGATGGTGCTAGCAAAGACGAGGTTAAGGATGGATGCACCAGTTAAACTTCCTGGTTCTTGAAAATCCCAGAAGCCAAAAATCCATCTAAATAAAGCTGTGCTAGAGGAATCACCTTTTAATTGAGGATAAACTTGTTAATATCTAGGAAATTTAAAAATCACTTGCTTTCAACGTTGCTGGAGAACCTTTCCAGAAATACTTGGCTGGTTTTCCAGCAGCGCTGCAACAAAGCAAAGCACAAAGGGTTTCTGCTGTACATAATAAAGCCTTTCTTGCCTGATTCTTTTCTGGGCCACCACAAAGCCATGCATTTCCTTAGCTTGAGAGAAGTGTATAGGCATAATATCTAACTGCAGTTTGCATTTGGCTTTTTCTTGAGTTATCTGATCAATTTTCAGCTACAGCATGTTACAATAATCTTGACACAAAGCCCATTAGGAGCGATTGTTCACTTACTCCAGTGTAAAGTTTAGTGAAATGGCCAGGCCTGGAAAAGCAAACACCAGTTCTGTTTCTTTCAAGTTCTCTCTCTTCCCTTGAATTGGCACAAAATGTTTAATTATTTCTCCTGAATTTAGCCAGGCTGACAAACCAGCAGTTGTTAGGGTGTGGGTTTGATATGTTAACACTGGGAGGCACCACATGGCTCTGAACCTGGGACTTTTCTGGGTGTTTTCTTAAGCTACAAGTTTTAAATCCATTTTCCTTTGATGTTGAGATTTGGGTCGTGTGTTACTGCTGCTTTTTTTGCTGTAAAATTGAGAGAGTTGGTAGCATTCTTGGTCTCTACGTTAGGCAAACTTGAGCTTTATCCAAAGTGAGAGCGTGATGATGCTAAACTGGTGTAACTGGGCTCTTCTCTCAGGCCTGCCTGGCAGAAGGGATGATCCTGCACAGCTATGGCATGCTGCTGCCCTGTGGAGTGGATCAGTTCCACGGAACAGAATACGTGTGTTGTCCTCAGACGAAGGTGGTGGATGAGGCTCTGTCCAAAGAGGAAGAGGATGAAGATGAGGATGAAGACTATGACCTTTATAAAAGGTAGGGTTCTTACTGGTGTAGTTGTTAACGGGGAATATTTCACACAGCGACTCCCTCGTGAGAATTGAGAGGAGAATTTTGGTGCTTTGGGGTGTCCTGAGCTTGAAAAAGCCTTGCAGAAGGACAAGTGACTTCTGCAGTGTTCCTGTTACAGGAGGAACTAAACAGCCCCCCTCCCTTCATCCGGAGCCAGTCGCAAAGACTGATGGGTACAGTGGGTACCTCCCCCAGATACTACATTAGACTTTGACTTACTGATAGGAAGCTGGTGAGAAAACACAAGGAAATTCCACTAAGCCAGGGGTGTAGAGGAGCTCTGCCTGTAATTACAGGTGTGTCTGGGATGAGGGAAGCCACAGAATCACAGAGCAGAGAGGAGCTGGAAGGGACCTTGACAGATCGTCTAGTCCAACCCCCTGCCAGAGCAGGGTCACCTGGAGCAGGTCACACAGGAAGGTGTCCAGGTTGGCTTGGAAAGTCTCCAGAGTAGGAGACCCCACAACCTCCCCAGGCAGCCTGTTCCAGGCTCTGGCACCCTCACTGTGAAAAAGTTTTTTCTTCTGTTTACCCAAAACCTCCTATGCCCCAGCTTGCACCCATTACCCCCTGTCCTGTCACTGGATGTCACTGAGCAGAGCCTGGCTCCATCCTCCTGGCACTTGCCCTTTATGTATTTATAGACATTAACAAGGTCCCGTTGCTGGGCAGATCCAGGGCTGGTACATTTATTTTTTTCCCCACCCCTTGTGTTTCTAGAAGGGATGAAAAGAGAATCACTACTGTGGTACCTCATAGGCTGGGCTACAAAGCAATCAGCCTTAACTTTACCCCCTAACTGAACCGTGTCCCTTCAGTGAGTTCCCTACAGAGGCAGGTGTTGAAGACTTCACAGGAACAGCTGTGGAGGAAGAGGAGGACGAAGAAGATGAAGGCGAAGAGGAAGAGGAGGACGTGGTGGAAGACCGTGATTACTATTACGATAGCTACAAAGTTGATGATTACAACGAAGAGACCCCCACTGAGCCTAGCAACGACAAGGCTGTTCCTGAAAAAGAAGTCAGCAGTGATATGAAATGTAAGACCCGTTCCAGCCTACGGAAGCTTCTCGCTTCCACCAGAGTATTCCTGGCGGCTGTCGCTTGGGGATGGGCTTTTGATCGAGTCAGTAAATGCCACTTGGAAGTTTTATTTGCCAGATAAGTTAGCAAACAGAGGAAAGCTGATGATGCTTGTGCTTCAAGTGTTGAAATGAACTCTCTAGAGCATTTGCCATATGTTTCCAGATCAACAGCGGCTCCCCTGGCAGGACGCCCGGTGTTTGGCACGTGGAACCAGCACCTCCGTGAAGGTGCCGTTGTTGAGTCAGAAAACCACAGAACCATAGGCTCGTTTTGAAAAACCTTAGAGGCATTCGGGGTACACTGAAGCATTTAAGATCCTGGTTTGGGGTCATTACCTTGGATTTGATGTTTTATACCAAAAAGGAAGCTAAAAGTGGTGGGCTGTATGCTGCAGAGGGGGCATAAAGGTGCCTTTTAAGGGTGAGAAAGATACTCAGTGCTGCCTTAACAGCCACCAACCCTTCTCTTTCATGAGGGAAAGTCAGCCAGCACAATTGGCCTGCTTTTACTCTACGAGTAATATATACTTACTGCAGGAGTAACTTACACTACACTCGTGGTAGCTTTTGTTAAGTGGTGGGTGCTGCTGCAGAGGGCATCTGCTGACTGTGCGGTGCCTCGGCGTTCTACGGTGCCCTGTACTTTGCGTGTAGAAGCGTCTGCGGAGGAAGGAGGAGAGGAGAGGGAATGAAATTCAATTAGCTACAGATCACCGAGTCGTTGCCAGCAGTTCTTGCATCTTTTTGGTAAAGTGCCAGCATGCTGCAGATAATTTTACCTGCTGAAAAAAGGAAAGAGAAGAGGAAGAAAAAGAGCTTAGCTCATATATATACAGGACTGTTCCAGGTGTCAGAACAGAATTGGAGTGATATGATTGGGGTGTCTGTTTTGGGGGTGCATAGTCTTGTTTTGGGTTTGGGTTTTTTTTTTTCCTCTTCGTTTTTTCCCCCCAAAATACCATGAACAGTTGCTAACTTAGAGGCTGTCTCTGTTTGCTTGCCTCAAAATAACCCAGCTGCTTCTGTCACCTGCTTGTTGTGAAGCAGCCCATGTGCGTGGCTACCTGGAGTGTCACTATCTCAACGTGTAGATGTTTTACAGCTTAACCCACCGGCTGAGTTTTGCCACGGCGTTCGCGTTCCTTTTGCTTCGCCTGCCTTTTCACTTGCTCTTATAGCTCACCTTTAAGATGTGAAGTGGCTATCCAGGCAGAGTGCAGCGGAATGGGACATCTTGGAAGGTTTTAAGCAGTCCTAATGGGTTTTTCTTCCCATCGTGTTGGTTTTTTCCAACGGGGGGGGTGGTTCTACTGCTGGAACACCTGAGGCACAATGCTGTGGCATCAGCAAAACATCCTCTAGCTAAGGAGAAATCACTCTTACAGATGAGAGCTCAGTGTTGAGACAACCATGTGGGCAGTCACCTCCTACAACGCTACACACACACCCCCCCCCGCCCCCCCCCCCCCCCCCTCCCCCCCCCCCCTCGTCTCTATCACCCCACCGCGCTCCTGAGAGGGTCCGTGGGGGGGTG
>JANIJG010022398.1:56914-80448 GCA_024611175.1 Megaceryle torquata
CCTGGCTCTGTTCCTGTGTGGGCTGCCCTGGGTGCCCCTGCTCTGGCAGGGGGGTTGGACTCTATGATCTCCAGAGGACCCTTCCAATCCCCACCATTCTATGACAGCCCCAAGAAGTCAGACTGTTGGCCTTGGCCATGCTTGGAATCCAGTTGCTGTCTCCAAAGAGCAGTGCAGGAAAAGGGGATGCCCTCAAAGCCAAGATGTTTCTCTTGGGGGGAGCTGGAGTGAAACATTCATACCCTTGGCATTTTCAGGCAGCAAGAGCTCGTCTCTTTAAAAACTTGCCTTGGAGCCAACTGGCCTTTCCTTGCATCTCATCAAAGAGCATGCTGCCAGTTCCAGCAGCAGTTGACATCATGTCTTAGACAACCTGCAAGCTCAGCAGCTCGTGGAGAGGTGCATGCAATCAGTGGCAGAGCATTAAGTGCTGTAGCAACGACGTTTCCCCCGCCTCCTGCTCCTTGTTGGAGACACCCTGCTGTAGGCTTGAGGCTTTGCTGCCCTCCTGCTTTTACTGTAGGGAGGTGTAGATGTGAAGGACATCCCGTTGTCCATAGTGATGATGGAAAAGGGGTGTTCTCCAAACTCACTGAGTTATGTTAGAGCCGAGTATCTTGCATTGGACTTTTTGTTACTGATCTCCTCCCTGTCTACTCTGCCCTGGTGAGACCACACCCAGAATACTGTATCTGGCTTTGGGCTCCCCAGTTCAAGGGAGACTGGGATCAACTGGAGAGAGTCTGACGGAGGCTATGAGGAGGGTTAAGGGACTGGAACGTCTCTCCTGGGAAGAAAGGCTGAGAGAACTGGGGCTGTTTAGTCTGGAGAAGAGGAGGCTGAGAGGGGATCCTGTTAATGTCTGTAAATAGCTGAGGGGTGGGTGTCAAGGGGAAGGGGCCAGGCTCTTTTCAGTGGTGCCCAGTAACAGGACAAGGAATAATGGGTGTAAGCTGGAACACAGGAACTTCCACCTCAGCATGAGGAGAAACTTCTTTGCTGTGAGGGTGATGGAACCTGGCCCAGGCTGCCCAGAGAGGTTGTGGAGTCTCCTTCTCTGGAGCCTTTCCAGCCCCCCCTGGCTCTGTTCCTGTGTGGGCTGCCCTGGGTGACCCTGCTGTGGCAGGGGGGTCGGACTCCAGAGGTCCCTTCCAATCCCGACCATTCTATGATCTGATCTATTTATAAACACTTCAGATCAAAACAGTTTATGCAGAGCAGCCACCTTCTATTAATTGATATTCTTCTCTTGAGGCTGTGCTGGCAGCCTAGAAACAGGCAAGGGATGTCCTGCTACAAAGGCTGATGTCACTGTTTGCTCCTCCTTTGCCCTGGGATTTATTGTTTCTGGGCTCATGCCAGAAACGGGACAGCAGCTGATCGGGGAGCCACGCTGGGGTGTCCTTGAAGTCACAGAATCATAGAATCTGTTGGGATAGGAGGGACCTCCAAAGGTCATCTAGTCCAACCCCCCTGCAGTAAGCAGGGAAATCCTCGTTCCCGAGGCGCCTGATGATGCTCTGGATTTCCAAAGAAGGGGTGACACTGACCCTGCGGTCGATTGTACCCCTGTCACGGGGCAGGGGTCACGCTGAAGCACCGGTGACCCCGGGTGGCTTTTGCAGAGAAGAACTTGCGGGCTCCCGATTTGTGTTAGTGTTGCCCTGAGGCCTTGAGACAGCAGCGCTTAAATAGGGTATTTCTGGATTTAGCCATCAGCCTGGTTGGGGTGAATCTTGTCTGCTCCGCTCATTGCCACCTCATTTCCCATCATTAACAGACACCCCCCTCTCTCCCCGCTCACTTGTCACTGTAGTGTAGCTTATGAGCTCCCCTTCTGCCACAACAGCATGAAGACAGATTAACAATCAGCAGTTAAAGCCACTAGTCGTGGCAGCTCTACCGGGGGTAGGTGACCCTTCCTCGGCGTCCCCGAGCGCTGACCGATGCTCCCCGCCTTGCTCTTTTGGTGCAGGGTCTGGCATGACGGAGTTGGATGGGCTGATCGGTGCTGAAGAAAAAGTGATTAACAGCAAGAACAAAGTGGATGAAAACGTGGTGAGCCCTCCACCTTTATTTTGTTAAGCAAAGGCTGCCGTGGACACTAATTAATAGCGGTGGCTTATTTACATGTCTCCGGCTCGCAGAATGTCAGTGTATTCATTATCCATATGGTGTGGGGGAGTCAGTTTTCTGACTGCTGTAGGCTCTTAATACTGATTAGCATCAGAAGGGTGGGAGGGTGAGGAGGGAAGGAAAGAGCTCTAGATCCCTGGCAGGCTGAGCTGGAGAACTGTCTGACTTAGTCACCAGTTTCCCAAGCAGAGCCCCTGTGATAAGCCTTTATTTCAGCAGGGTAGCTTGCTCTCCGACTACACATGATGCTTCCATCTGTCTTCCCACCTATTTTTCATGGCAAGAAAGGCCTCACCACCTTCTGAAGGTGGGTGATCCAGTACAAAGAGTTCACAAGTGGTCACCACCTTGTCCCAGTCCCCTGGGTTTCTAAATAAAAAAAAAAACAAACAAAAAACCCAAAACACCAAACAAAAAAATCCCTAAACAAACTGACATTTGAGAGTTTCCTTTCCCATTTGTTTTAAAGCCCCAGGTTAGATCTGACATGACAAAAATGTTGTGTCCAAGGCTAGGACCTTGTTTCTCATTTAGGTCTTTAGCTTGAGTTAGTCTGGACATCCAAATGCTTGCACTACTAAGTCTCATGGCTTTAAAAGTTGGAGAAGGTCCCCCGCTGCTGCGAGCGGTGCTGAGCTGTGCTAGGACTCATTAAAGGGCTCTGGTCTGCCTTCGTATTCCCTCTCCCGCCTGTTTGCCACGACTCCTTTCCTGAAACGCTTTTGGGGCTGTTTGCAGGTCATCGATGAAACCCTTGACGTGAAGGAGATGATTTTCAACGCCGAGCGCGTGGGCGGGCTGGTGGACGAGCCGGTACGTACGTGGCTACCGAGTGCGGTGATTGGCAAATGCTTCGAGCTGGATTTGGGGTCCCTGGGTGTTAACTGAATTGGGGAGTCGGTGCCTTGACGCTCTGTTGTTTTCTTCCCTCCAGGATAATGACAACTCCCTTCGCGATGACTTCAGCTTCAGCAGCAGCGCCCTTATTGGTCTGTTGGTGATTGCTGTTGCCATAGCTACCGTTATAGTCATCAGCTTGGTGATGCTGAGGAAGAGGCAGTATGGAACCATCAGCCATGGAATTGTGGAGGTGAGAAACAACCCCTGCTCTGTACCCGAGGATGAAAATAGGCAGCGTTGACTCACACGATGGGCGTCGGGGGCGAAGATGGCAGGAGCTGCCAAGCCATCAGCAGCTCCTCTCCTGGCGAGATGGGACTTAACTCTGTAGCTCCTGACATCTTCAGAACGCATTTATTAGTATGCAGGTGTCGGTCACGGGCGTGCCACACTGGGACCTGTCACTTCACCGTTCTAGTTGCTTATCAGAAGGAATTCAATTAGGCTTCCCTGTCTGGCTCAGGATGGGATTTAGCAGTAAATGAGCTTTTCGGGCGGTATCTTTAGGCAGGGAGTGAGTCAGTCAATCTATAGCAATTTGTCCTCCCAGCAAATGTAAGGCAGCGTGATGGGCTGAACACTGAGGAGCAGCATCTTCTTCCTTCTGCTCCCAGCCTGGGTGTTTCTAGTGACAACGTGGTGGATGGAGTCTGGAGAAAGCTGCTTCTCTCCCCTTTGCCCAACCGGCGCGTGAAGTGATAACCTGCAGAGTGAGAGGAGCGGGTCCTGAATTCCTGACTTCAGCAAACTTCTTAGAGATGTGTGGAGAACATCCCCGCAGAGACGAGGGCAGGCAGGAGATGTTAGCACCCGGGCGAGCAACCCCTGTTAAGCAAATGATTTTCTGTAGCCTTACCTTTTGTTCCTGTGTACAAAATTCCACTGTATTTACCCAGCATTTGGCTGCCAGCTGTTGTTACTATGGAGTAAGACCTGTGAGTACCTCCTCTGACCAGTAACCACCTGATCTCTCTAAAGGTCGACCCGATGCTCACCCCAGAAGAGCGGCATCTGAGCAAGATGCAAAACCACGGCTACGAAAACCCCACCTACAAATACCTGGAGCAGATGCAGATATAAGAGAGATGAAGATACAACAGCCCTGCCTGGAAAAGGAGCAGGGTGGGAGGGCCAAAGGGGTCCAGCGTTTTGGATCAACTACTGACCAACAGTTGCTTTGAGAGGACTTCATCTTACATTCAGAACTCCTGGATCATTAAGACTATAATTACTACTGTAGAGTTGCAATTTCCATTCTTTTAAATGGGTGAAGAGATGATAATATAACAATATGATATATAAATCTCCTTAAATGGGAAAAAAAATGGATCTATTGCAGATATTTGACTGAGATGTAGTTTTCTTTTTTTTTTTTTTAAATAATCTGAAAAATACCAGTTCTGTTGTACTGTTGTCTGATACAAGCTCTATATATATATATAAAAAATGGGAAATGTTGATTTTTATTTCTGATAGACCACCTGTATATTGAGGGTCATTTGTACCAGCCCGCCTTGTAAAAAGGAGACAGTTGTGGCTCTTCAGTCATTTTGGCTTTTATATATAAAGCAGTATTCTTTTTTTTTTCCTTTTTTTTTTTTTTAATGAATTCAGCTGGGAGTTGCAAAGAGATTAATTTAGGGATAGGAACTATGACAGCATAAGCAAAGAAGCAATTGGGAATGGTAACTAACAAAAATCCTGATGATGAGAAAAAAAAAAAAAAAAGAAAAAAATAACCAAAAAAAAACCCCAAAACCCATAAAAAAACCAACTCATCCTCATATGCCAGTGGTGTGCACCCTGCTGCTCAGCAGCGTGGGCTCTAGGAATCCAGACTCCCTGGAGGCAAGGAGTTAAAAGGCTTCTAGCATCTCTGTTTATAGTTATTCTAGTGGAATGTTAGAACATGGTTTGTGCATACTGGGGTCTGCACATTCCCCTTCCAGATTCAGTTCTGCTCTAGACTTGGAAGTTCCTGGTATTGAATTTAAATCCTCAGTTCTGAACCAGTTTCCTTCAGGACTCACCTGGCATTAACAGCCCCCCCCCCCATCTCTGCCCCCCTTCTTGCTACTACTTCCTAATTTTCCCCAGCTCTCCTGCCTCGTGAACTGGGTAAGTAGTTGAGAGACATGGGGTTTGGAGCCTCCTCGTCTCCTTCGGTGACGTTGGGCAATGGGCACAGCTTTGGGTGCTTGCCCAGGAGTGACCAGTCACCGCAATACTCGGTACCCTGGGAGCTGGTGGATGCTGAGGTGGCTTTAACTGGGGAGGGGAGGAGAGGGGCAGGTTGGGAAAGGGCTGCTGCCTGCTCGAAGGGAAATTGGCTGTGTAGGCCCCGGGAAGAACAAGAGGGCTGTTTGTTCCACTCACCATCATGTCTGTAATGCTTGTATAGTTGGTGTTAATGCTCACGGCTTTTTTAATCTGGAGGTTCTGGTAACCTGTGGTGTATTTTTTCTATTTTTCCTGTGACTTTTTTTTTTTTCTTTCTTTCTTTTACTTTATTTTTTTTCCTCCCCTCCCCAGCCCTTCCGTGTCTCTTCCCACTATGCACAGATTTACCTGCAAACTCCTTAGTGTGGTCTGTGGGGAATGTACAAAGTTTAAACACATCAATAAACACTTTAACTTCCAGATCGTTTCTTCTCTTTATTTACTGGCTCGCTGAAGTTTCTCTCTCCTCCCGCCGCATCTTTACCAAACCCCCCGAGCCCTTTCCCTGGCTTTTTCCATTCCTCTGCTTGAGCAAAGGAATGGGCTGATGCTGAGTATGCAGAACCATGCCCAGAGTCTGTCTGTGGTACTTCCAGATCCTGCTGCTCTTTGCAGAGAGAAAGAGGTGCGACACAAAACCAATGCCCGGGACTCCTGATGAAATTCAGTCCCTTAGACGCTGGAGCTCAGGTCAGTTGGAGCTGTGGCTGCTCTTCTGTCAGCTGGCTGTTTGTAAAAGGTATTGCCAATGGTTCCGTGCTGGGCAAACCTCTCCCTGGAGGAAGGTGGCCGCTGGCAGAGCTCCTTGGAGCCAAAGCCCTCCGAGGTACCGAGCTGGCCCTGCCGCTCAGCCGTCCACCTGTGACTCCAGCAGGTTTGGGCAGCACGGGGGTAGCTCGGAGCCTGAATTGCCCACCAGCCTTAGGAATAGGGTTGGATGGAAGAAAGAAAGGAGGCTGTAGGGAAATCTGAGGGTGTAGAAAAAGAGAAGCCTCAAACAGTGACATGGTTTCCTTGGATGCATCCTGTTTGAAAACCTAAGGAGCCTGGGATGGTGATTAGCCAGTGATAATTAACATTTACTGTACTGCTTCTAAAGTTTTTACTTTATGAAGGGCAGTAACTGCGTGCTTTAACTTTCTCTTCCAGAACACCCTTACTAGAAGGCTGCAAAGCCAGCAGCTCTCTCTGCTCCAGTGTCACTCCTCTTTGATTTCCTTTCTTTGAAGTGTGACCTCGAATGCAAATTCCTCCTCTCCGGCGTCCCGGTGAAGTGACCGAAGAGCCGTTGCCACTCGAACACTGAGGAGGGATGGAATTTCATCTTCCTTCGCATTGATCGGAGCAGTTCCCAAGAGGGCCGAAGGAAGAGGGCGAGAAGAGGTAGGAGGAAACACAAAAGCTTTGTGGTTTTGCACAGGACACGATCGCGTGTCCTGTTTCTCCTTCATAGTGGGCTCCTTGGTTCCACTGGAACTTCCATGTTCTGCTTAAATTATTCAGACTCCGCAGGAAGGAGCAGATGCTGTCCTAGAAAATGCCGTCTGTTGGCTTGTCACAACTACTTGGGAAAGAGTTTTGATTTTCAACTCAATTTCATTTCAGCGATGCCAGAGCCTATCTTCAGTCCAAAGCCGTTTCTTGGACTGCACCCTCAGGTAGGGTGACCTAAAAGAGAAACAAATTACAGAGGCTGTGGATTCAATTCCAGAATTGAATTTGGGTATTGGATTATTTTTTTTTTTCCCCTTCGATAAATTCTATTAGTCTTACAAAATAAATACATCAGCCTGGAATCAAAGTCTATTAGTTACATGCTTTGGCACAGACTGCCAAGTGCTCCGGATCGATTCTTTATGATGGATTTTGACTGCAGCTGCTGAAAAATAATGTTTAAAAGGACTTGCTTAGGGAGTGGTGCTAAAACAGTTCCTGAATGTTACTGGTACCAGCTGTGCAACTGGAGGGCTGATATCCCAGGGGGGTAGTTGAGGGAAGGGTCAGAAGTTTCTTCGTGGGAAGACACTGATACTAGACGGTGCAAAGCAGGGTGGAGTAGCTGGCTGGGAGTGGTGCAGAGAACTGCACTGCAGCAGAGAACGCTGGTTTGAAATAAAAACTCACTCTGTTTACCTTTTAAGAGGAGCAGCAGGGTTTGTGGTGAAGGAAGAAAGGATGTTTGAGAGCAGGGAATGCTGAGCAGAGGAGGTGGTGCTGGGTCCCTTTGTCCGCTTTCTGCCTGTAAAGCTGTTTGTGAACAACTCTCACCTGAGGGTGCAGTACCTGGAAACCGTTCTGTGCACATTGTGAGGTGGGTGTAACGTGGGTGGGTGTATTTTACCAGCCTTGCTTGTCTTTCATGTGGAGAGCAACACTGAGATGCATGTGGAGCATGTTTTTTATGTTCAGCCCCAGCTGCTGGAAGAGACTGAAGCTGCTCGTGAGGAGAGGAGCTCAAGGACACGGTGATGCGGTGCCTTTCCCACTTAAAAACTCCTCACCTCTTGTAGCTCCGAGCAGCCGTTGTTTCTGCACAACTCAAGGTCAGTTGTCTGATGTCCTTTTGTCCAGCTTTAATGCTTCAGGTTGGTGTCCTGACAAGAATTTCTTGGTGTGGATCTCTAGAGCGGTTGCAGCTCGGTCTTGGCATCGGTGTTTAGCTCGTGGCTCTATTGTGATGGCTTTTAGATGTGCCCAGCAAGGGTTGAACACTGAGGAGCCAGAGAAAAAACATTTTTTATAGGACACAGTAACAGGTAACGGGCAAGCAGAGTAATAATAATAATCATCAAGAGTAAGGTAGGGAAAGTGAGAGCAAGTGGAGCTAAACGCTGACATTAAATAGCTTGGAAAGCATAAATCCCTCAGTCAAGCCTTTAAAAACCAGCAGGCTGCTGGAATGAGCATCGATCTCCACACCACATGTGGGATCCCAGATGGAGTTGGTATAAGAATCATGTCTGGGCTGACCCAGCGTCCCTCCTGCCAGGTACTGCTGGTGAGCACACACCGGGTGCTGGCTCTGGCTCTGCACTAGTTCCTCAGCCCCTGTTGACAGCTGTTCATGCTCCTGGGTCTCACTGGGACCACGTGTGGATCACCTGCCCGTGATCCTTTGCAACAGCACGGGATGAAAAACCCTGGGGAGCTGGGAACCTTCAAAGCTGTTTCTCTGGTGTTTTAACCTGTGCCTGGCAGTGCTGGATGCCTCTCTCCCCAGCCCCCTTTTGCTCCCACCTGCAGGTATGGGGAGTAATGACTGGAGGGGACTGTAAAATGAAAATCCTATTCAGTGTACAGCATTGTTCCCCATTAAGGTGTGCTATCAAAGAAGCTCCCAGAGGGGAGTGCAGCTGGTGTGCAAGGAATCCAGTCCCCAGTGGTTCCCTGAACAGCATTGCCTGCCCCTGGCACGGAGGGAAGACACTGGGGCCAGGCTCTGAAACGCTGTGGAGATGGGAACTTTGTGCTCCTATGGAACTGATAAGCTGCATATTTGCCACCCCCAGCCAACAGTCTGTTATTTTCTGTCCTTTCTGCCAACATTGCTCATAATAATGTCATTATAATCCCCCACTGCAGCTCCATCCCCAAGGCTGTGGGCCTGCCTGCCAAGTGTGACCGCCCCTCGCTGAGCTCACGCCTGGAATTTTCTTCATCTGCACCTTTAAAAGTGAAGTGAGAGAATTTTACACCACTCATAACAAAGGTCGCTCCAGCTCTGTCTTGAAGGTGAAAAACAATATAAAAATGGCTTAAGGAAGGGGGGGTGGTAAGGAGGATAACCATCGTGGACACCATCGCTGATCAGCTCGCACTCTTCTATTCACCAGGGACCTGCTGGGGTGCTGGAGCACTCGACCCCCTGCCCCACAGCCTCCCAGGGTGGTCAGGCACGATGGGCTTCATGTAGAATCATAGAATGTTTTAGGCTGGAAGGGATCTCTAGAGGTCATCTGGTCCAACCTCCTGCACAAGTAGATTCTTTATTTCCAGCAGCTCTGTTTTCTCGAGAGCGCTTTGAGATCGGGCTGCTGGCTGAGCCAGTTGGTTGTTGAACAGCATCAGATGGTCTCTGGAGGGCATCTGGGAGGTTCTCAGAGCAGCTGCTGGTCATGAACAACCACAGTGCTCAGGAAGGTGATGGGAGAGGCTGGAACTGGGGAGAAAGGGTGGTCCTCCCAAAAGGTTGCCCTGGGGTAGGGGAGTGGGAGGGGGTAAAGACCCTGCAATGGCAGAGGTCAGAGGAGGAGGTGATGGAGTGCAGTCGGTGATGCTCTAATATCCTCTCCCACCATTGCTGGCTCTGACTGGAACACTTTGAGGATATTCCTGTTTTCTGGAGGCTTCCTCATCCTCCATCCTTACAGCTTCCTGGGGCTGTGGGTGGGAAGGTACATGACTTAGCAGATTTTTCTGTTTGCCTTGACTTGGGTTTCCCCAGATGGCATTTCAAAGCATATTATAAAAAACCCAAAACAACTCCCATCTATGTTTTATACTTCAGCTTAGCAACATCTCTTTACCTTGCAGGACATGGTGAGGCTCACACATTGGTGTCTACCTGCCAGGGTAGTTGTGGGCTGCCTCCTTGTGCTGGTTGTCTTGCTTCCCTAGGGCATTTTGAAGTTCAATAAGAGCATCTTTTCTCCTCCCAGGAAGCACCCTTGACACTCTACCAGTACAGCACCCAAGCAGCTCCCAGGTCAACATGTTGCTGAAGGAAGGCTGTGTTCCTTGGTGGCTTCAAGAAGTCCATGCCCTTGTTGCTCCTCTGTAGAGCTTGTGGATGGGCAGAGGAGGAATGTCAGTGACATGAAGCCTCCCCAGCTACTGCTCAGCAGTTGGTACAGTGGCACTGTGAAGACCAAGGCCATGAAGCACAGCGGGTGGTTGGGGAACAGATGCACCCACCAGGAGTCCTGGTAAGTGCTGTCCCCATTTCCACACAACAAAGCAGAGCCCCATGAGCGTGTGATTACCTGCCCTTTGCCTTGAAGAAGCTTGAAAAGATCTTGTGCTCAAGTGTTAAAGTCTGGTAAACCTTTTGGCTTTGGGCTGTCTCAGCAAAGCCTGAAGTTGTCCTCGGAGTCCCCAGCTGCAAGAGCAGCCAGGCTTAGCTCAGCAGCTCCTGTCTCAGGGGCACCTCTGCTTTTGCACATGCCAGGATGCAAGAGGATGGCATTAATTAAAAAGAAGGGGGTTTTCTAATGCTTAATATTGCCAGGAGTTTCCTTCTCCAGAATCTGCTTTGACTGCTTGTGCTGGGTGGAAATAGGGATGGGGTGGGGGCACCAGCACTGAAGTACCTGCATGAAATTCTGAGCTGCCAGCAGTGCTTTGGAGGGTTTAAAAGTGGTTTCTTTGAAGGTTTAAAGCTTTTTTGATTTGTGCTGCTGTCATTCTGCTGTAAATTAATACTGCATCAAAACTTGTTACAGAGGCCTTTGGAAGATGCAAGCAGAGGAGTCCACTCAAGTTTCACATCAGCTCAAGTTGTCCATCACCCTCATCTTTCTAAGGGGATCCCGTGAAGAATAGAAAAAAACTCAGCTGCTGGGGTTTTTTTATCGACTGGAGGAAAATGAAGTTATCATGCATCTGTCTGTAGAGTTATTAAGCTTGAATGTTGTTCTGTAGCAAAGCAGAGGTCAACTTCAGGTTTAAACAGCAAGAAGATAAAAGGACTGGAGCTGCCCATCACAGCAGAGTCTGTAGCAGTTTCTTCATTTACTCATTATCTGCTTAATTATCACCAAGACTGGTGTAAGTTTGTAGGATACATCTCATGTAGAAACTATATTTTGGACCAGGCTTAAGCCCAGCTCCAGAGCCTGCCCAGCTGTGACTGTAAAGCTGTTGCAGTGGCTCTTTGGAGGGTAAAGAGCAAGTGAGCAGGAGTCTTATGTCTGCTCTTGTTTTGACAAAAACCTTTTATTCTGGGTTTCACATTTGATTTTAAGTGCTGCTTCTTTTGTTGCTGATTCAACAGGGAGCAGATGTAAGGAGAGGAGCTTCAAAATAAAAGATAACTGGTAACCAAGTGCTTGATGTCATTTAACTTGCTGAGGTAAAGAGCCATGGCTGGATGAAGGCAAACACCTCTCTGTGAGGAATCATCAGCTCTAAGTAAAGCACAAAAATGACAAAGGAAAAAATAAACTAGAAAAAAAACCCTAAAAATAAAGCTAAAGAGAAAAAAAAAGCTAAACTAAAAAAAAAAAAGGCTAAACTAAAACAGAAAAAGCTCAACTAAAAAAAAAAAACTAAAACCAAAAACTAAAGCTAAAAAAGTAAAAAAACTAAAGCTAAACTACAAAAAAAACCCCAAAAATAAAGCTATACTAAAATACCCAAAAGCTAAACTAAAAAGTGAAAATAAAAGATGTAAAGCTGAAGTATAAATAAATGAAATTTAAACAGCAAACAAAAACCACACTCCTAAGTGGGTACCCTCAAAAAAACCCAAACCACAATCTACAAGATGGTTTTGTCCTGATGTGACCATAAGCAAAAAATTGTAGTCTCCCCCCACCCCAAATTTTAAACAAACAAAAAAAAAAAGGACCATAAAAAAAAAGCAAACAACCCAAACCCAACAGCCCCTAAAGTTTAAACAAAACAGAAAAAGGGGGGCCCTCCCAAAAAAAGGCACCAAGTCCTGCATTTTTCCACAGCTCTCCACAGTAAAATCCATCCAGCATCAGCAGTCTGAGTAGATCATGAGGACGTGCTGCCACCACTCACCAAAAGGTATGCTGGTCTGAGCTTGTCCTGTCCCCAGTGCTGTCCCCACTGCCATCTAATAACACAACAGCTCCTGAAAGTGAGCCAAAGTCTTAAGTCCTTCATGGGGTAGAGGAAGAATAAAAATAAAGAATCAGCTTCTGTGTTTCTTCGTAAACAGATTTCAAAGGTACTGGTCCAGTACTACAGTGCTGGAAAGCTTCACTCCCATGCTTCCTGGGTACATCACCTATAAAAAGCAGGGAACACTTGAATACCTCAAAAATAAGCCAAGGTCTGAGTGCCCTGTAACAAACATGACTTGACAGTACAGGACAAAAAAAATGCCCATCTTGGACTAAGCCAAGAGTGTGTGATACTGATTTCTGGGGGAAGATTCCCTTTCACTCATGATTTAGAGTCCTAGAAAAGTCAAGTGTTCTGTTTTAAAAAACAAACTTAAGCCAAGAGGTCTAAAAATAAAATAGAAAGGCTTTTCTCCTCTGTGGCTTGTAGTTCTTAGTGCATCACCCTGAAAGGTTGAAGGATGCTGCACAGTGAAGTCCTTGGCCGTGTTCTTGGTGCTCACCCATCAAAACAAGGAGGCTGTGCTAAGGAGAGGACCTCCCAGAGTTATGAAGGTGGCACAAAAATGCACCTCACCTGCAGAAGTATTAATGCAGTGAATGACTGGAGCCTGGATCTGTGACACAGCAGAGAGCTCTGCTCAAACATCACTGCAGGGGCACGAGCCCTCAGACCACCCCAGTCTAGCTTCCATTCTCAGCAGCTGGACTCAGCTCCAGGGACTTTCTCCAAGAAAGTGGTAGAAGCAAAACTCAGCCCAGAATCAAGCAGCATCCAGCAGAGAACAGCTTCTCCTGCAGTTTATTTCTTTCCCAGTGCATGCAAATACTCACGTGGCACCAAGCCGGTCTCCAAAGGTGCTCTGTGAGGAGTGGCACCTGCTGAGGACTCTTCCACAATCCCATCTTCACAGCATAGGGTAAAATCTCAGAGCCTGTGAAGCAGATTATCCCATGACATCCAAAGAACAGATACTCCAGTGCCACCCAGGACTCTCCACACACAAGTAGATTTCAGCATCCTCCAAAAAAGAACTGCACACAACTAAATACCTTTGCCTAGGGAAGGTTAAAAAGATGTGATTTTCTGCTGAGCTGGGGTAGAAATTCACCTTTAGACTCTACTGACCTCCTAAAAAAATTCACAAAGTTTTTCCTGCCCCAAAACCAAAAGGAAAGAGAAGACACTGCAGAAAAAGGCAGTGGTGTGACATGCCCTGCTTACTGTTGTTATTTAAATCGCCCGAGTTAATAGGCAAGAAATACATTAAGATTTAAAAGAAAAATATATAGATCTAATTCTGGAAACGACCTAGAAAATCCAATTGTCCTCTAAACTGCAATTGAACTGTTTGGGAACTAAATTCACTAATTAAACCGAAACAGTAGATTTTATTGGTGCTTAACGAGCTATTTTAAGCTCCTCTTTAAACAATGAATTTCCAGCAAATCTCTCAGTAATAACAATAAAAACTTTTGCAGCCAGATGCCAGGGACCCCGAGGCTGCAGAGAGCTTCAGCTCCCCAGCAGCACCTTTCCAGATGGTCTCGAGAAGCTTCTCCTCCCTCCAGCAGCAGCAGGAGGGGACCCTAAATCCCATCTTGGGTTCACCAGCCATTCCACCGAAGGGCTTTCACTGCCAGTTCCTCCTGGCTAAAAGCTTCTCCCTGAGATCTGCCAGCAGCAGAGGATCTGTGGAAAGGGGAAATTTCCTTCTCTCCCTTTCAGTGGCCTTGTCAGAGCCCTTAACCACCCACTGACTCCAGTCTGGAAGCACAAGGGTCCCTGTTCCTACCGAGCACCTCAGCACACGCATGCTCTGTGTAGCTCTGGGAATTCTCCACGTCTAATTGTGCAGCAGAGAAGATTTGCCATTAAAAACACCATTTCAGTGGCAACAGACAGGAAACAGAGGCAAAACAAAACAGGTAATACCTTAGCTCCTGGCTTGTGCAGTAGGATTCAGTTAAACATTAACAACTTGTTGATGTGCAGATCAGTGCAGATGTGGCTTCATTTTCTGGACAAGGTATTTCCAGGAGTAGATCTCAGCCCACAAAAAAAAAAAAAGAAAGGAAAAAAAAAAAGAAACAAAACCCAGAAAGCCACCCAGCAAAGATGGTCAGTGAAGTATTTGCTCTTATTTACATTTGTTTGAGCAAAGAAGAAACATTCCCCCCCCCCAAAAAAGCCCTCTAGTTTAAGTAGCAAAACCCTCAGTAAGAGAGGGACGTGGCATCACTGGGGTAACACCAGGGCAAGGAAAAGCAGAGGAACAGTAACACCAGTTGATCAAAGGTAAAAGAGGTGGGTTTGGTTTTTTGTCCCCCCCCTTTTCTTTTCAACATGCAGCACAGAGGGTTACAACCTCTGCACTGAGATAGCAGTGAGTCTATAATGAGTTGACCCAACGACCCATCTTCCAGTCTCGTGAGGGTTATTAATACCAGAGCACATCAATCACTGAAGCTCCCAGGCTGCTGAGAGAGATCCAAGCTGTCCCCAGTTAAAGGCAGCCCACTCCACCATGAACCATTACTCCCAAAGGCCAGCCTGCTTTACAAGCCCAAATAACAGTCCTCAGCCCTTCATCACAGAGATGCTCCAGCCCCTCAGCATCTCCACAGCCTCCCCTGGACTCTCACCAGTAGCTCTCTATCTCTCGAACTGGAGAGCCCAGAACTGGACACAGTACTCCAGGGGTGACCTCCCTAGAGGGAGGAGAGCCTCCCTCGACCTGCAGGCAAGCAGGCTGCCTCACCTCTCTAGCCCATCTTCTCAGCTTCTGACTACAAACAAGCAGGAGAGCAGCTAGTGCTACCAGGGCAACCTCCATCCTTTCCATCCCCTGGCCACCCACCTCTTTCTCAGGCAGGTTTGGCCACATTAAGCCACATGCAGTCCCATCCCTCTGGCATTTCATCCATCCCCCCTCCCCCCCCAAACCCTTTTGAAGCCAAACATCACCTTAACCTTCAACCTCCAGGCATCATGTTCAAGAGACCCATCGAGGTGGTTTGTTAAAGTACTTTATTGGTGATCACTCCGGGCACGTGAAAAACCCCTCCATTAACACCAGTGAGCGAGTGACAGCCACCACCAGGACCTTTCAACGCTGGTTGGGCTCCTTTCTGCAGCAGCAGAAGCAAACACAATATTAAGAAAAATAGCCCAAATCGGCCACACCAGTTAGACACCCCCAGCAAACCAGTCCTGCTGTTGTCAGCCTGAAAAATTAAAAACTCCCTACCCAGATGAGCCCAGTTTGCTCTTGCTACCACCAAAGGGATGCACGGGAAAGGCTTTTGCATCTCCTACCGCACTCCACCTCCCGCATCCTGCCTCCTGCTCCTGATGCTGCACCACCGAGGGCTGGTGTAGTTTATCAAGCCTAATTAAAAACCTCATCTCAAAGAGCTCTAAGCCACAGTCCAGGAGAAGCCTCCATGCCCATCACAGCCTCATTTGTCATCCGAGGGGCTCTGCGGCAGCAGGGCAGGGTCGGAGCTCTTGTTGCCTTTGCGGATGCACATGCCACAGTCCAGCTCCACGTCGATGTCCCCGAACTTCAGCTGGCAGGACTCGTTGCAGCTGTGGGAGGGACAGAGACACCAGTCAGGGATCTGTGAGCAGCAAGAGGCTTCAGCTCACCCCACATCACTCGGGAAGGCTGCTGCATGCACCGAGCCTTTCCTTTCCAGGCAAGCCATGGACTAGGTCATGCTTGGACACCCACTTTTCTTATCCCACCGTATACTGGATTTCCACTGGAGGTATTGCTCTTGGCATCCCAGATAGTGCATGGTACCGGGACCCCCCAGGCCCCCTCTCCCCAACATACCAGCGAGATGCAGCAGCGTTTGCTGCCAGGACAGCCAGAGCTCCTGCATAGTGCCAGCAGAAGCCCATGGTGAGGAACGTGAAGTTGCTGCGGTCAGTCTGATCCCAGCCTGGCCCTCCCCACGGAGGGGACAGCACAAACCCAATCTGGTGGCAGACGGAGGAGAGATCGGGCATTAGCTTCAGAATAACCCTCCTCACCTCTCCTCCTGTTTTCAGCCAAGCTTCTGCAGCTATGGGCTAGAGGCTAAGTAACTCCTGGGCTGCCACCCTTAGCACCCCAAAGCGTGCTGAGGGCATCCCCAGACAGAGACAGGGGCGTGTCTCTGGAGGAGAGGGATGCTCCGCAGGCACTTGCAGCACAGCACCCCCAGACAAAGAGGGGAACCCACAGGCTGCGCTTCCAGGCTGGTCATTTCTCCCTGAACCCAAAGCTGTGCGATTACGTGAGAGGTTTCCAGATATTTTCAGTTACTTGGAACAAATAGAGGAAGAAATTGGACCTAATGAAGAGAACAAAACCTCATGCTTAGGGTTTCCCACCCTTGGAGGGTTCTATTTTCCATTTAGACCCCAAAATTGTCCATGCTGCATACATTCTGGACCTGATGACCTTTTCCAAACAAAATTATTCTATGAATAGTTCTACAAAGCCTGGGAGTAGAACCCTGGATATGCACCGACCTGCCAGAGCCAAGAGCCCTGGAGAAGGAAGGAGCTGGTCCTGAAGGTCTCCAGGATGATGTGGTCTCGGAGGAACACCTCAAGGAGGGCACAGAGGGCTCCAGCAAAGATGGCCACGGCCAGCAGGGAGTGGAGGTGGTGGTCCAGCGCAGCATCACTGTAGTCACGGAAACAGAAGAGCAAACCTGCCAAAAGCCATGATGCTGCATTAGGGGAGGATGCTCTGGGATTTGTTTCTTAAAAATAAATAAAATAGTAAGTCTGAAAACAGAGACTATGCTCCAGATCCTGCTACGGTGGGAAAAGCCAGACAGCAACCAACCTGCTGTCATCACCTCTGCTCTTCAAGGACCACACAGCCCCCAGGGCCAGGGTCTGCCATGCCCACAGAGAAACCCTCAGAGCTGTGGGGATCCCCCTGCTCCAGAGCCAGGGCTGTCAGTGCTGGGGACCTTCAGCTCAGGAGGTGGCAGGGAGACGTGCGTCAGGGTTCTTCTTTCTGTGCATCCAACCAAGGTGAGGGAACAACACCTTTTTATGACTCCAGAGAGCACAGAGTTCTCATCACCAGGAGAAGGTGACATCCCTAAGGCCTTGTGCATCCCCCTGTGCAGCAGGAGCATCCACCCACGGCTGGAGAGAAGCAGGGAAAGGAGGTGACTTCAGCACGCAGCCAGTGCGTCTGGACACCATCCAGCTCCAGCTGCTTACACAGCAAAAAGCCTCAGAAGAGCCCAGGGATTTGGGTCTGCTGCACATCGTGACCATCCCAGCACCTCCCCTGATCCATGGCAGGGCTCCTCCCAGGCACTGCCTGTGATTCACCTTCAACAAACAGAGCCACGGCCAGCGAGAGCCGGTCTAAGCCAAGCGGCAGCTTGAGCCGGGAGCGCGAGACGACATCCACGATGCCGGAGAGGAGGAAGAAGAGGTACATGGTGGAGTAGTGCCAGTGGGTGAGGTCCGTCCAGCTGTGTGTCTTGGGGCTGTACAGCTGCAGGTGGGGACCAGTGGGAACAAACTGTTCAACCAATATCCCTGGGCAGAGAGCAGAAAGGTCACAGTTTTGTCTTTACATGGGGGAAAGGGACAAGCTGGCAAAAAACATTTATTTGCAATGGAATCACAGAATCACACAGAATGGTTTGGGTTGGAAGGGACCCTTCAAGGTCACCTAGTCCAAACCCCTGCAGGGAGCAGGGACATCTGCAACCAGAGCAGGGTGCTCAGTCATAGTGGTATCTGCCCAGAGGAACACTAGCAAGGTTCCATCACAGAGCCTGCCACAGTCATCAAATGGTTTGGATGGGAAGGGACCTTTCATGGTCATCTGGTCCAACCCCTCCACAGGAAGCAGGGACATCTGCAGCTAGAGCAGGGTGCTCAGAGCCCCAGCCAACCTCCCCTGCAATGGGGCCAGGGATGGGGCAGCCACCACCTCTCGGGGCAGCCTGGGCCAGGCTCTCCCCACCCTCAGCACCAACAATTTCTCCTCTCTCTTCTCTAAATCTCCCTCTTTTAGTTCCAAACCATCCCCCCTTGTCCTGGCCCGACAGGCCCTGCTCAAAAGTCTGTCCCCATCCTTCTGACAAACCCCTTGAAGTCCTGCAAGGCCCCCAGAAGGTCTCCTCAGAGCCTTTTCTCCTCCAGGCTGAACCCCACCGCAGCTCTCCCAGCCTGGCCTCCCAGCAGAGGGGTTCCAGCCCTCCCAGCATTGCTGGGGCTCCTCTGGCCCCACTCAAGTCCATGTCCTTCTTGTGCCGAGGACTCCAGAGCACATCCCCAAGCCCCCCACACCAGCTTCAGCCATTTCCCACCACAAACATCCCCACTCTCATTGGAGAGAGTGGTTGCAGTGCCAGTAGATATTGGGGCAGAGATTCATCATCATTTCTCACCTGCTAGAGCAAAGAAAGCTTTGACCAGCCCCTCAAAGACTTCCACTCGCTGGACCCCAGGGCTCGTCTGGCTCTCGGCATTGCCCTTCCTCCTGAGATACCTCAGCGGGTACCGCACGGACCACCAGAGACCAAAAAGGAAGAAGAATGTGCCCCGGAGGGCACTGCCAAGGAAACTTGTTGGCATTGGGCTTGCTCGCTGGACCTGTGAGGAGAAACAGTGTCTGGAGACTGACTCAGAGCATCCCCAAGAGAGATGTTGGGCTGCTCACTTGCTCAGCATCCCCAGGGAGTTGCATCCTGCCAGAGTGGGTGTGCACAGCTCCAACAGGTGCAAACAGGTAATACCAGAGACATGATGTCACCCCAGAGAAGCTGCCACGGTCTCTGTGTGTTACACCTCTACACGTATGCGGTCGCACGCCTACAATCATCAGCACTTCATTGGGCCAGAGCAAAACACATCAGCGGCCAAGAAAGTGTGAGCAGCAACGTGCTGTTAGAAGAGGAACCATAACAAAGCTTTTGCTAGTAAAAAAACAATGTGACAGGTATTTGCTGGGAAGAAACTCCCTCCAAAGGAGATGATGACCAGCTGGCATGTTCAGCAGCTCCAGCCAAGGCTTTGCTGGGCTCTACCGGCTGTGCAACAGGAGGAAGAGGAGGAGGCAACCCAGGAAGCATTCTCATTTCTGAAAGGAGTTTCACACCTATTCCACACACCCTTAGTGTCACACACAAGCAGCAATCTGACATGAGGAAAACAATTTCATCTCCAGTAGGAAGAGCTCAAAGACTAAAGGCTTGAAAATTGTCTTTGTGGACCAACACCGCTGAGTTCCAGCAAGGATGGAGAGGAGCACAACTGGCTACCAAAGTTAAATCCTGCAAAGTACTTAAGCCCGTACTCAAATTATTGAAATGCATCCCAGAGCAGCAAGCCCAGAAGGGAGTAAGTCACAAGCTAAACGCTTATAGCAGGGAGCTTTTGATGCTACCTCGGGATGCTCTTGTCTCCTCCAGCAAGACCTTTCTCCTTGCTCTCTCTATGCACCTACTGCCTAAGGAGGCCTCACTCTTTCCTTCCTCATGGGCTGTCTGGTCCTTTTCCCCAGCTCAGATGTGCACAGAGGAAGGTGTTACTCATCCTGGAGCTACCGCGCTGCCTTGCCCTCGCATCACAAATCCCATCCTCACTCTGTTTATAAATACCAAAGCGAATTGCAGAGGCTGGATGAACAACTCCAGCACGTTCTCCGAGTCCTCCCACACTAGAAAGTAATTAGGCCCTGCAAAATAAGGATAGGATGTGGTGTGGCAATTGCCTTAGGTGAGGGAGAGCTCTGCAAGACGTCCCCGGTCAGGTTTTGGCTGCAGAGCTGGAGTCGGCCGGACTGGCTCAGCCCTGCTTGGGAGGCAGAGACTATTGTCACCCATCCCATCTCTGGGACACGGGTGACCTGCAGAAGGCTCAGAGCTCTTTACACCACGCTGAGGTTTCCTTTCAGGAGGGAAGTTACTGAACAGCCTTTCAGGCAGATGAGAAAACGCCCCATCCCAGGAGCTGGTTCAGGGATCAGCGATGGCTCCCTGCTCTATTTTGGATGCCTGCACTGGGGTGAGGTGACTCATGCCCCATATCCTTCCTGATTATAGCCTGGACAGCCAGCCCAGGGCGCGTATCTTCCCTGAACAGACACCTGAAGTGACTAAGAACAAATGCCAGTAAAGCAGCACACAATTGTATGAAATATAACCCAATTTTACCAGTGACCTGATCCCTTCTGCCCTTCTTTTCGTGTTTGTTGGGGACCCTTTTGCTTTATAACCTCTCAACAGCCCAATCCAGCACAGCAGGTGTCCCGAGTCCCCGTTGCTTCCCACCAACCAGACACAGCTCTTCAGCAGCTACCACATACCCCAAGGCATCTCTTGGTTAACAAAGGTGTCCCAAACCCACCCATGGATCAAGCAGAACCTTGCACTTAGCCCACCCAAAAAAACCCAACACCTTCTTTGACAAAACAGCCACTATTTCACCGCAAAGCCAGATGTGTTTCCAAGCAACAATCCACTTGCACAGCTCACTTATTCGAGGCAGAGGAAAACAACCCACCCCACATCCACACAGCTGAGTCCAAACCTGATACCTCTCACCCACCAGCTTCCCCCAGCCCTGGCAGTTGAGTCCACGCTCCCTCAAAAGCTGAATTAAGCTCCAAGCGAGTGGCAGCCAGGGAAGAGAGCACCAGTTGAGGAGGGTTATTTATTTCCCCTGCCAGCCAGTTTGCCTGTCTGAGGACATGAAATAAGTCTGCAGTCAGAAGTGATTACCTGGGCTGCCCTTCTCCCCCCTCAGCTCCCTGGCTGCAATGCTTTTGCTGCAGTAGCCATATGGGAGCTGCCTGCCCACCTCACGGTGCCTCACCCTGACTGCTCGCAGCCTCCCCAGGCTCAACTCATGAAGGACGGTGTTTCTACCCCATTTCAGGCTCTCCTCACAGAGCTATTGCATCTCTGGGTCTGTCACCATCCATAAGCCTCATGTGGGGACTTGCTCCTGATGATGCAGGTGGATTGATGCTGCCAGAAGGATGCTGCTCATGGAGATGCAGCATCCCCTGCGAGCACCCAGAGGTGCAGCACCCCAGGACAACCAGCCTGAATGCAGAGGACAAGCTCAGCACCTGGCCATGGATGTGCAGAGGGTCTTCTCTTTATGGGTCCTTCTTCATCCTTGCTGCCCAGCACACTCCTCTGTGCCAACAGCCATCACCCAACAGACAAGGCACAAGCCCCCTCTCCTCCTGCAGATCCTCTGCAAGAACACACCCCCAAATCCTGATAAAGCCTGAAAAAAAAAAAAAAAAAAGCCAAAGACACAGAAACCTGGCTGGTGCCCACCAGACTTCTAGTGAAGTCTGTCTCCATTAGAACCACTTTCTCTAGCCTCAGCAGTGACCATCATCACACTAAACCTTTGCCTTGCAGGAATCGACTCTGCCCACATCCCTTCTTGCCAAGCTCAAGCAGCCACATCCATCCCATAGCTCATGTATCTTTCCATGGGGAGAAGACTTTACCTGTGACTCCTGCCTGTCCTTCTCCCTCTCCAGATGTGGCAGCGAGGAGCAGTTATTACTCAGAAGAGGCAGATAAAGGGAGAAGCCACCACGGGGAGGTGGCCTTCAAACAGGATGTTTAGAGCTGAACATCCTGCGGGCCAGTTCAAAGGGTGCTGAGTCAACCGGCTTTCCCAACCTGGGACACCTCCTGTCTGCTATTTAAAAAAAAAAGAAAAAAGCCTCCCAGAGTTTGCCACAAAAATCAGGATGAGCAGCCAATTCCCGTTGCCATGGCAACCACCCAGTTATTATATTGGGTTTTTCGGATGACTGGGGAGGGAGCCAAGAAGAGACAAGGCTGCGGCATCGCCCGGCGTGGTCAGGCTCCCAAGTCTCTGAACTGGGCTACCAGTACACGAGAACTTTTTTTTTTTTTTGGTGCGTGTGCGTGGGTCTCTGGCCTTACAAAAGGTGCCTGTAGGCAGGAAATCTTGGGCCAGGAGCTCGCAAAGCAGAGCCCTCCTGAGCTCGCTCCACCTCCCAGCCCACAGCAGCCCAGAGGAGGGGGACGATGGCCACCTCTCCCCCCGAAGGTGGGCTGGCAGGACCGAACAGCCGGTTTCACCTCCTTTTTACCTCTCAATACCCTGCTCCCCAGAGCTGAGCCAGCACCAATCTGCTGCACATCACCTCGCAGGCTGCGGAGCTGAGCAATGCGAGTGCCTCCAGGCAAATAAATACCAGGGGCCACCCCAGCTCATCCTCATCTCCATCTGAAGCACCGAGCTAATGGTGCAGAAATACTCAGAGCTGCTCAGGAGCAGTTGCTCGAGTCTCCAACCGCCCGAGGAGCCGCCACGGGCAGTAACAACCACTCAGTGCATTCCCAAGCCGATATTTCTCCAGGTTGCAACTACACAACTCCTTATGCAACCGAAAAAAAAAAACCCCAGGGGAAGCCAAGCCCAGCCTGGCCAAGAGCCACACACGTGAGGCAGCACCCCAGGGAAGCCCCAAGGCTGGAGAAGCACGGAAGCAAAGCAGCCTGCACAATCCTCCTCAAGGTGATGGGCTGTTCTCCAGCACAGTCAGAAAAGCCACCAAGCCATAGCCAGGAGCTCTTTTCTACCCCGTATCTCCGTATCAGGGCCAACGAGTAGGAGAAAGAGAGGAAAACAAGAAGCCGGTGGTGGTGCTGGCGTGAAGCTGCACCCTACACCCTGTGCTGCTCACCTCCTCCAGTGCCTGGGGAGCAGGACACATTGCAAAGGGCTGAGCACCCCTGCAAAAGGGTCCCAGAGCACCAGGGAAGCCCTCAGCACCAGAGGGGCTTCCACAAACCCAGGCAGCTGCACTGAAGCTTATGAAGGACATTAAGCCCAAAGACAGGCAGAAATACACCCCCCCACAGGAGCTCTTCCTTACAGACCTACCCCAAAGAATAGCACAGCAAGAAACACATACCTGGGTCCACTTCGCAGCTCAGCTTTCCTAGCTACAGCCACCCAACCCGACAAACCATTACCCCCAGCAGGAAGCTGGTGCCCAAGCAGCATGAAGCGAGCCCTTGGAGTAAAGGGGAAAGCAAGAGCAGGGAGGGCAGCAGGTAAAGAGTGGGGGAAACAAGGCTCAGCTGAAAAGCATCTGCTCAGAGGCTGGAGGTGCCTTGTTCCACCTGAGTTTAAAGGGCCAGCAAAGAGTAAAGCCCACAGAGAAAGGTTTCTATTCAAAGGGCAACTCGTATTAAAGCACCTGTCAGTCAAACAGTGAATAAAGTTGCAGTTGTTGAGGAAAGGGAGTTTCTAGCCCTAGAAACCAGCCCCGTGGTGAAAATGAGACCAAAACTGCAACAAGGGGGCAGCAACAACAGGCTGATGGAGGGGACAGGCAGAGAAAGAATGAACCCCCCCCCCCCCCCCCCCCCCCCCCCCCCCCCCCCCCCCCCCCCCCCCCCCCCCCCCCCCCCCCCCCCCCCCCC
>JANIJG010022398.1:105338-118951 GCA_024611175.1 Megaceryle torquata
ACCATTGCAGGGGAGGTTGGCTGGGGCTCTGAGCACCCTGCTCTGGTTGCAGATGCCCCTGCTCCCTGCAGGGGGGTCGGATGAGATGAGCTTGAAGGGTCCCTTCCCACCCAGACCAGCCTGGGATTCTGTGAAACTTTCCCTGGACACAGAGCTCACTGCCTCGTACGGGGGCACTCAGAGACCTGTGCGGTGCAAGATTCACCCCAGCACCAACCCCTCTCCCTAGGGCAAGGAGTTCGTGCAGCTGGGTGATGTCACGGCCAGAGCAGCTTGTGGACACCCTCAACTCCCCCAGCTCAGCAGAGCTGTGGTTTATCCTCCTGGGATCGGAGGCCTTTGGCACAGCCCCATCCCCATCCCTCCCTCGACCTGGGGGCTGGTGCATCCGCAGGTTGCTGTAAGATTTCATCAGCAGGCGAATGAAATGGTGAAGAAAGAAGCTTTTCGGGGGGGGGAGGTGGGGGCAGAGGGAGGGGAGGGAGCAGAGACACACACGTATTAAACAAATCATCTGTTTGGAGCCCTGGCTCCTGCTTGTTCTCGGTTATATTATTCACTCAAGAGTGGATTAATCCATCACTGCAAAGGAATCTCCTGATCTCAGAGATAAAGGCAACAAGTCGCACACTGACTGTCTGTGGATCCTCCTGAAAATCGCCAGCCTCTCTCATACCCTTATTTGGGCTGATCTATCAGCTCTTAACAAATAAGCAAAAAAAAAAGGAAATTAAAACCTGAAAAAACATCACCTGATGACAGTAACTTTACCAGGGAAAACTGCGTGGATCAGTCTGGAAGCACAGAGATCTCATATCAGAAGAATATGAGCAGGGCCTGTTGGGCCAGGACAAGGGGGATGGTTTGGAACTAAAAGAGGGAGATTTAGAGCAGAGAGAGGAGAAATTGTTGGTGCTGAGGGTGGGGAGAGCCTGGCCCAGGCTGCCCAGAGAGGTGGTGGCTGCCCCATCCCTGGCACCATTGCAGGGGAGGTTGGCTGGGGCTCTGAGCACCCTGCTCTAGCTGCAGATGGCCCTGCTCCCTGCAGGGGGGTTGGACCAGATGAGCTTGAAAGGTCCCTTCCCACCCAAACCAATCTATGATTGCATGGTTTGACGTGGAGCCTCTGCAGCCCAGGAGCTGTTTGTCTCCTGAGTTTCGAGGCAGGTGTATGGGTGACAAACACGTTCTCAGTCACGGGGCCTCTGGCTCCAGGTGGCACAGAGGTGCAGATGGGGTTTGTGTTGCCAAGCTGCAGTTCCCAGGACACACCAGCTGTGGGGTGAGCATCTCTGCAAAGGTAGCACACTGACATGACCTCACGGATCACAGTATCGCTGTCTGCACCATATTATGGGCTGTACAGATGTCTCTGCATGCTGAGATGGGAGCTGGGGTGGCATTGCACCTGGTAACAGAGATGAAGATGGGACTCAAGTGCAGCAGGAGCCTGGCCAACTCTTTTCTGACCCTGAAGGACCAAAAACCCCTCACTTTCAGGTTTCAATTTAAAGCATCCTCAGCTTTGCTTGGACTCCAGTGGAAATGAAGCATCCTCGTTATTTAACGAGCCCCAGTCTTAAATGATTTATTTCTCACTGTAGATTTTTCCATTCTGGGCCCCAAACCACAATAGTGTCCCTTGTTTTCACCTTCCCCCTTCATTTTCTGCCAGAAAGCAGGGAAGAATGTAGCCAGGGCTCTACTCACTCCTGGTTCAGCCCTTGAGACTCATTACCTGCTTTTCATCTTGACTGAGTTTTCATATCAGGACTTTTCCACATTTCCACACCAGTTATTTATTTTGGGGGCTGTAATGACGTTGCTTTCCCCCTTTTTGCACAAAGGGAGCAGAGAATAGATTTTTTTACCCTTTGAAAACAAAACCATCTCAGCCTTTCAGGCACCAGCTTCATCCAAATAATAAAATAAAATGGAAATCAGCAGGTGCTTATCAGGGACTTTATATTGCCAAAATTACCAGACAGGTAAAATTGCCACAACCCCAGGCTGTGCCTACTAGGGATGAACCCAGCCTGGGAACCAGAACCTTTCTGATTATTAAAGTTAATTAATTAAACATCAGCACAAGGAAATAAAGAGGTCAAGAAGCATTTGCCCCCAGAGAACCCACCAAGTGGTACAGAGCCAGCGAATTACCATTCCAAGTACCTTCAACTTACCAAGAGCTGAGCAACAGCTCCAAGTAGCAAGTGCAGGCACTGAGCTGAGGAAAAGAGCTTCAGCCTTTCAAACTGAGGTTCCTCTTCCAGACCCTAGCTCTCCAAAGGTCTCCATCACCTCACCAAGCAGTTTTCACCCAGGGCATGGTCACAACCAGTTCCCTGCCAGGTTTCCTCAGCTTTTCCCAGCAGTAGAGCTGACTCCTTTAGCAGGAAAGGGAGGGTCTGGCTGACTCCCCTTTTATCAGCTGCTGCCACTGAGAGATTTTCACCTGAAGTTACTTGGAAACACCAAGGCCCATTAGCTATGCTCAGGTGTCTTCCCCTGTTACGCATCTCCCACACCTGCTTGACCTTTACCAGGATCTGTCTTGACTTGGGTTATTTTCCAAATCTCCTGAGCCTCAGAGCCTCAAAGCCTCATAGTTCCAAATCTCCTGAGCCTCAAAGCCTCATAGTTCCAAATCTCCTGAGCCTCAAAGCCTCGTAGTTCCAAGGCCATGAAACAGGCTCAGCAGGGAGGTACCCACACGTGTGCTAAGGGAGAAGCTCTCAAGAGCAAATATGCAAAAACCATGAAGGAAACTACATCCTAGTGGGAGCAGTAGGGTTTACAATCACCTTAGCATGTAAGCACCTGATATCTGCCCCTGAATACCTGTTTGAAGTATCACACTGAATATAGGAAGGGTGCTGAACCATTTCTGTAGTGCCCTGGGCTTTTTTCTTTTTTATGGGTTTATTGCCTGAAGCCAGATCACTAAAACTGTGCAGTAAGAGGCTCTCAACTTACTTTTGGGAATGCTGCTTGAAGCCAGGGCTTTACAAACCTTTCTTCCCATCTCTAAGGAGGACAAATGCAGCTAGCCAGCATTTTTGCCAACCCTTTCCCTCCCATCTTATTTCACAACCCCTCTGTCTCCCTCCTATCATCCTCCCTCCCTGCACGTACAATTGCTGATGTCTTCCCAACCAGATGCACACCTGCAGGAAAAGTTGGCATCTTCTCTTTCCAAGCTGTCATAGAGTCAAATAGTTTATGAGACTATTGATGACAGATAAATTAATTGCAGAAAATATGAATGACTTAATATTTTGTGTGCTAATATCTTCCCTCCCCCCCTTTCCCTTCTTTTAAATCCACGTCACAGTACAAGATATATCTCGGGCTATTTGGGTTGCGTTCAGATTCCCATGTCTCACCATCTACTTAAGGTGGCAGAAGATACTTGTGAGCTCCTGGATTTAATGTTTTAAGCACGCAACACAACTTTTCTGGAAAGGTGCTTCATGAATTTAAGGCAGCCTGGACTAAGGATGGAAGCAGCAGGGATTGTGGGGCAAGATTTTTGCTGGGTATGGAAACATGCCCAAATCCCATGGTGCTCACCAGTACCCGGATTTATCCCACTCTGCTTAACCCCAGGGCTCTGGTTCTCTTTGTAGCCATCAGACAGAGAGGAGGCAATTCAAACTGCCCTGATTATCTCTAGCCATGTCAGTCTTCCTTTGGTGGGGCAAAAAAACCGCCTTTAAAAGCTGAGCCCCATATAAACATGGGAGAATCCACAGCTCTTACGGCTCATCACCCTGTGACAATCTCAATGATGGATGATCTTGCTCTATGACTGCTTCTCTAGTTCAAGCCATGGAGAGTTGTGGGGATTTGTCAGCTATTGGTTTGTTCCCATCATCATCGGGCAAGTGCTTGAAGAGTCAGAGAGAGTCCAATGTGTGCAGATGACCTGGATGTGGATGTTGTAAGCCCAGGTTGAATCTGGCCACAGATGCCCTGTCATTTATGAGCATATTGATGACTAAACCATTACTACTCAGATAGAGATCTCTAGTCAATATATTAGATCATCGCCTGATATTGATCCAACAAGCATCAATTATCTACTTAGATTTAAATGAATGTCAGTTTGTGGATTGAGGACAATCGTCCGTCTGTTTTATGCAACAGAGGCAGCAGCAGGATGGATGAGCAGTCTAGAAAACGTGGCATCTAAAGGATGACTGAGTAAGACAGGGTTGCTCAGTCAAGAAAAGTGGGGTTTGAGAGGGAGGAATAATTAAAGCCATGCAAAAATATTTCAGTGAGGTAGTGAAATAGCTTCTGTTCACTTCATTCTCAGTAGGATGAGTAAGGAACGATGTGGAACTGGATGAAAGGTGTTCAGATTGACCTTTAGGAAGCATCTAAATATAATGAAAACCCAGAAGAGGGTCCTTACAGAAATATGGAATTTGAGTAATTGGTGGTTTTTAAGGACAGGATACAGCGAAGTGTCAACAATGGGTTAGACAGAGTTGCCTCTGCCATGGCACCTTGAGGGGGCAGGTAGGTTAGACTGTGTTTTAAGGTTGCTCTCTGTCCCTGCTTTCTAGACTTGCTAGAAGACATTTGGGCACAATGTTGTGAATACTGGGATGTTTACAGCTGGACGTGTACTTAACTGGTTGCAGATCTTGCACTGCTGAAGTCGATGGTAGATATTATGAGAGCAGCCTTCCTTTTTTCTTTTCTTCATTGACTCTGCCCCCGAACCTTTACTTGACTTCAGAAGAAGGTCTGAAACTGAGTGACCTAAATAACAGAGATGCAGCGCTGTGGTTGGTCTGTAAACCTCATTCCTTATTCACAATGAATGAGGTCACCCTGCCACTTGCATTAGGGATGGGATGCTTTATGAGCAGCCAGATGAGATTGCTGCTCCCACACCCCAAGACAAGATCGTTGAGTCCACGATGCTACCCAAAGGTGGACTCTGCTACCTGAGATCATCAACAGCTCTGTTACTGGGGGGAGAGGGAACATAGCAAAGTCTGTGCTTTGCCTTCAGGGAGGACAATCTATTCTAGTAGCAGATTTCTACTGACCTTCGGAGTGCTTGTTTTTGTTTCCACTGGGGTGATCTGGAGGAAAATGTGAGTTCTTGCCTCTAGAGCCATTCCACCTTAATGTAAAATAAATAAAGAAAAGCTTCAAAATGGGATGAGAATGAAGCCAATGGAAGAGAATCTGGAGCACTGTTCTGTAGAAGACACCCTCACTATAAAAAGTGACTTTTGATAATTGCTGGAAAAGTGCCCGAGTGTATTTTGGGAGAGAGAAGAGGAAAAAAAAAAATAATAAAAAATTAATCTATGACCTAATGTTTCTGGAACTCATCCACCAACCTGGGTGCCCTGTGGCTGTTTAATTTTTTTATCTGCCTTTCCAACAGGCATTTCACAATCTGGCTCATTTGGTGTGTGAGGCAGAAAGAGGGAGGCTGGGTCCTTTCAAGGGCCCTCACTGGTCTCTGCCTTGAATGGCTCTTATTCAGGTGAAGAGCAGATAACACCTCTACAGCCACTTCATCAACTGTAACAACCCGAAGACCTCATTAGAATGGAGCCGGGAAGAAGGGTGGTAATTAAATTGAGATGTAATTAGATGGATGCTCCATAGTTTTACTGCTGCTACTCTAACTGCTATTGTTACTGTTGTAAAACAGCAATAAAAAGAGGAAAAATTCCAAAGGCAAATTATGAGTAATGAGTAAATGCAGTTACTTATAGCTAGAGTATGTCATTTCTGCTATGGTTGAATAGATAAATACATCCAGGATGAATCTATGAAGCCTGTGCCTTGGTGAGGTTTCCTGGACCTGTTCTCCCGTGGGGAATGATGCTGTGACCTCTCGGCTCCCTCGGGGAAACGCTGCTGTCTCTGTGCGGTACGTGGTGTGGGACTGTGATCCGGGTCTCTTGAGGACATGGAGCCCAATTAGCACTAAGATGTGACTGGTAAGAGATAAAGTAATTAACCACTGGCTCAAGAGTTCATGTAGTGCAAGGTCTTTCTGCCAGCTTTCCAGTCTTCTGTGACAGGGAGACCGGAAGGTTACAAGGTAAAGATTCAGGCTCCAAACTATTTCCTCACATGTCCAGACCAAACTCTCACAGATGTGCTAGGGATCAGTTCCCAAAGCCCAGAGTCTTCTCTTCAAATGTGGTATTAGAAATGAACCCAAAGCTATTGCTTTAATGTAGGAATTAACATTTTTCTTACTTGGCTTTGCAAGGAGCTGGTCTAGATGATGATTAGATTTGCTTCTGGCTGTAAAATCAATGTCACTGTATTAACCACTTACCACACGCTGGATTGCAACATCATCTGCAGGTTAGGGAGGCTGATGAACTTAGGGAAAAAAAAAATAACAAAACATCTATGCACTTCTGCTGTCAAAACTTTAAGATTGTCCGACTTTTGTTGGCCAAGAAGTATCTATAAACTGGTGATCCAAGTAACTACCTTGTTTGTAACTTGCAGGTCCAAATGCCAGCTTCTATACTGTCCAAGTACCCTGTTGGTAGGAGAGAGAGGTGCCCAGTGTGACCACTCTCACCCTCTTTGCCCTGGAAAAGGGACATGCACCTCCCTAACACATTCCTGCTATGAGATGAGGACTGTGCTTGAGTTCAGCCTACATGATAGATGTTTCTACCATCGCAATCATGTTCAGCTCCTCCTGATTTAAATCTCTCGAGGTGAAACTTGGCTTTAGGGGCAGGGGTGTAACGAGGCTGACACGGGTTTGAAGCATCCAACACTTGGTGCTGGGGCTGCTCTGGCCTTCCCATGGAGCTGGGGGACACTGGGACCAGCTGAATTTATTACAAGTCTCTTGGAGGTGTCAGGCTTTGGGAACTGATCTCTAGACATCTGTGAGAGTTTGGTCTGGACATGTGCAGAGATAGTTTGGAGCCTGAATCTTTACCTTGTAACCTCCCGGCCTCCCTGTCACACCCTTTCGGCTCAGACTCGGGCTGTGCCATGTGAGCCCACATTTTCCATTTGATTTTCCAGCCTGGAGGGCTGTTTGTAGAAGATTGGCCAGTGGGGATGTTAGCAGATTACGAATCAAAGGGAAGGAATTTGCTCCAGAAAATGCAATGGCAGTGATGGCTCCCACTGAAGCCTTCATCAGACATAATTAAATGAAGCTTTATATTAGGAAAATGCTTGTACTTGCTGGCTCCCCTAGGCTGAACTGGCTCTTGTTTCCCCACCAGTTAACTCTTTTGGGTACAATCTGTGCATGAAACAACCATGGAAACCCCCCCTCCCCAGGAAGGCAAAGCAAGCTGCTGTCCTCAGGCAGGGCATCACACTCTCCCCTCCGGTCTCCTGAGGAAAACCATGCATACAAGCCCACGGGAGAGGTTTTCATGCCACTTTTCAGCTCTGGCACACCAGTAAAGCACCAGCAGTGATGGCCATTTCATCCACCACTGGTGGCTAAGACCACAGAAGACACTAGACCCCAAAAACCTAACTCTCTGCAGCCTGTGGAAAGCAGCCAGGATACGAACTATTAGGTGTAACAGTCACATTTTCCAGCTTACCAGTTTCTCTCTGCAATTCCATGTCTTTTTTTTTTATTTATTTATTTTCCCATTAAACGGGGACAAGTAGCTCATTGCTACCAACCTGGTACCATGTGCTCAAGGGGAAGACAGCAGCTTCAGGCCAAGCGTTGCTGTGGTGAGAGAGGCAGGAGCACTGGGGGAAGGTTTATGAACACTGGGTGCTCTCCTGGAGAGCAGGATGCTCAGCGGCTGTACACGGCTGAGAGGAAGAAGAAGCTGGGGGTGGGTGGGGGAAAACCATGAGGTCTCAAAGTCACCCTGCTGCAAACACTTCAGGGATGGCAGAGATACTGCTGAGAAGCTTTAAGGGCTTCTTATTTCCCTCGCCAACCTGCGAAGTTTGGGGTAAAAAGGGTGAAAGTTGGAGGATACAGAAGATCAAAAGGCGGATGGCATTTACAAAAGAGCAGGGACCAGAGACACCCTGGGGACTGGGCTGGGACTGGGGAAGAGCATTTAAAGAAATTGACAGGCATGGAGAGAAAGTTTTTTCCTCCTGTAAAACACCTTCTTCTCTAAATATTTACCTTAAATGTGTTTATTGTTTAATAAATGTTGCCTTCCTGCAGGTGTTCCTCACTGGTGATGGATCTGGTAGCACCAGGGCATGCTCAGGGTTGCTGTGATATAAGACCAGGGCTAAGAGTGGGAGAATTAAGCAGCAATGGGCTATGAACATGAAGCACAAATAGATCCCAGGATCAAGCTGGGGCTTGGAAGGAAGGGACCCCCCCTAACATGGGGGGGTCAGGTCCTGTGCTCCTGGCCATCCCTAGTTGTGTCCCCACTGAAGGAGAAGTAGGTTGTGGGTCAGGTCACTGGTGCACCACCAGTCAACAGAGTAGAAGCGAGTCCTTCATTCACTGCAGGCTTGTCTGGGACCTATTTTGCCTTCTCCTCCTCCACGATTCAGCTACTTTTTGGTAAGCTGGTGTTGTAAAGGCATTTTCAATCTAATTTTCCCCTTTTGCCTGAATCTGCATGTAGCATTGCTGAGATTTTTCTGTTTAATACTCATCTGGAGCTTCCTTGGAGCTGGGGGATGAACTTCAGCCCCTTCTGCACTCGCTGATGAACTTTTAGCGCATCTCAGAGGTGATGGAACCTCCCAGAGCCACAGAAAAATGGGGACATCTTCCCTTTTCTGTGGTGCCACTTACTGTGTGGTCTGGGGCAGGCTGTGTAACCTCTCTGTGACTCTCTTTACCAGTCTACACACCAGCAAGCAGAACATTTACCTCATCAGGGGTTGAGAGGCTTAATTATTCCCAGACGGATGGATGCTGCATAAGCGCAAAGTGTTACGATGACTAAATCTTCCTGGAGGTGCCTCTAACATCTCTGATTAGTTTGTTTATCCCCCAGATTCTGTACCATGGGCATGACAAAGATTACAAGGAGCATGTTTAAGCAGGGGCACGAACGCCGTGCCAGATACCTCCAGGTCAGAGGGAAACAGATGATGGAAAACCAATTAATTTTTTTACAGCAAGAGAAATAGCTACGGGATTAAGAAATGTTAATTATTTATTGAACTGCTGCCTTTGCAGGAAAAAAACCCAAAGTTTATACGTATCTATATCTACCTATATATGTATAAAATAATCACTCATCGTACACAATGGGATAATAACTTTGGTAACCTGAGCTCCTGTTTAGATACTGCTCTTTTCTCAGAGGTCAATTAAAATAATAAGAGGGAAAATACTTAGAAGCCTCAGGAAGAAAAAAAAAAAAAACCAAACCAACACAAACTCTCACAATAATGAGGGTGACTCTGCTCTGGAACATGCAAGGTCTGCAAGGTCTTCTCATCGCTGGGCAAGAAATGACTTTTTTTCTTTTTTTTCCTGGGCTTGGATTGTGGGAAATTTGACTGTAACTTCAATGTTCTTGAGAGGTGCACCTCATTTCCCTCACACATATACGTGGACATGCACACACTTCACTGCTGTTCAAAACAAGGACACGACTGCTTCCTGTTTTGCCTGGAAATTGGGAAAAAAACCCCAACCAAATAAACGATTCTGAACGAACAAAGAGGCTGGAAACTGACTGAGTCTTTAGCTGGACTTGGGGGGGACACCAAGGCTCTTGCTGTGGGAGCAGTGGGATCTCCTGGTCCCCTGAGTGATGCTTTGCAGATGCTGAGCTTACAGCCCTTGCTTCTCATTCCGCAGAGTATAATCATAGAATCCCAGGCTGGTTTGGGTGGGAAGGGACCTTTCAAGCTCATCTGGTCCAACCCCCCTGCAGTGAGCAGGGACATCTGCAACCAGAGCAGGGTGCTCAGAGCCAAGGCTGTCATGGCAGCTACTGGGAACGAGACAGAGGCAAAGAGCAAGCCCATACAGGTCCCCAGTGAGTGCACCCAAGCACGTTTCATCTGAGGAGGGGCCTTCACCCATTAGGGCCTCTCAGGCTACGTGGCAAGATTATCCAGGTAGCTGGTGGATCCAGAGGCGCTTCCCCATGCAAGAAAGAGATGGAAGGGATGTCCCAGTGAGACATCCCTTAAAGCTGGGCCTGAATTAACCCTCGAGTCTAAAAAGCTATCGAACTTCTGGGAAGTGAAAAGGGATGTCCTGGACCATGTGCAGCCCAGGAAATTGGCTGGCAATGGTATTTCACAGCAGGATCCATCTGCTGCTCAACTAGATTCCCAAGTCCCTTTGACTTTTCCCCCAGGCCCTTGGGCCAGGGTTCAGCATCTCTTTCTGCAAGTTCCTTCTTAGATTAGGAGGGTTTTTTTGGAGTTCAGTCTGACCTTGAGTGTTTGCAGAGCCCCAGCAGCCTCAAATAGCCTGGCTAAGGTTACTTCTTTGGTCTAGGGAGTCAACAGGTTCTTCCATAGGAGATTACACATTAACCAAGTTCAGTATCCAGGGCTGACTTGTTTATAGATAAATAATTGAGCTGCAGAAAACTCCTTTTTTCCTAATGCAAGAGAGGAAAAAAATCAGATTTCCTTGTCCAGGCACCCAATGGGGGCACTTCATCAAGCTCAGTACTCGAAAGAGCTCAAGACTCTGCTGAAACCTGTTTGCTATTATTTCAACCCAAAATTCTAACCTCTGCATCCTCCCTCACTTGCCAACCTCACTGCCCCCCAGCCCTGCCCACACCCCCCACACCATGGGCAGGAGGATCCTCTATCTGCTGCTTTTTTACCACCTAAAAGTTCTTCACCAACCCTCCCACTGACCCTGACTTTATTTGGCACTTTGGTAGTTTTACCAGCATCATTTAACCCAAAAGCAACGCAATCATTTGGGCAGTCCTGCCACTAATTACCAATACTGAACAGCAGTAATTATAAACCAGGCGTGGTAATTAACGCACTGTCCACTCGGGAGCTGAAATGTCAAAGAACATCTGGGTGTGCTTGTCCCAGCTGAAGGCCACAGCGTCTCCAGATGCTGATGCCAGCGACGGTTTGGCAACTGGAGCACAGCTAAATACTCACTAACTTGAGAACAAACTTGGCTCCTGAATTTTATTCCTCATTTGCCACTCACTTTGGCAAAAGGCCCGTGGTTTGGGCTGGTGTCTCTGACCACAGGAGCTAAGTTTTCTTTCTTCTCTGATCAAGACATGTAAAAAACAAGGAAATGCCCTGAAACCCTTAATCTGTGGGGTTTTTTAGAGCCATACAGAGATGTTTTGATTTGAGCTTGGTTCAAGTCCATGGCAAAGTTGCCAGGAGGGGTGGAGGAGGAGAAGACAAAACAGGAGGAATTTCCTATGGCTCTTCTCCATGAGTCTTCTGATCTGTCTCCCTCCCCCTAACTAATGCAGCAACAGAGGTTTTCATCAGAGGTTTTTACTTTAATCCCAGTGAGCCTCAGCTACTGCCAGGAGTAGACCTGTCCTGAGCACGCAAGTCCCTGAGGCCACCCACTTGTCACCACCTGGTGTTCCTACTCTTTGCAATTCATAGCACCAAGTCTTCCAGCAAGGGATGACATGACCAGCATACTCTCAGATGTGGTCACTATGAGGCAGGGAGGCCACCCATCTCCAAACCAACTGATCACACTCCAAACCTCTCCTGCTAATCATGTCTTGGCAAGGTCCACCCCATGGAGTTTGCCACCACCACCAAATAGAACTAACCAGAATTTCTTTTTTTTTAATCATCACAAGGCTGCTCTGGGTTATGCCAGCAGCCACATTGGGCGGTCAAAACACTCCCATCACACTTTTGAGGGGAAAAGGAAAGAAATGAGGAAGGTTTTATCCCATGAGAACAAGCTGGTAAACTTCAAACCATTTCTTCTCCCTACCAAGGAGGATTAATTTCCTCAGTTTCCCCTGCAGCAAAGAACGAGTCATTCAGAGCAGCCCCAGTCTCCACACAGCAGCACCAATCCTGGGGCTTCCAAGGAGAAGACAAGAGACAAAAGTTCGATTCATAAAAGCTTGGGGAAGGAGGCGGGGAGGTGGAGCGGGAAGCGGGGGGGAAGGAGATGATGATGATGATAATAATAATAATAATAATAATAAAAATGCCTGAGGGTGATTTCATAACATTAACTGGTAATGTAGTCAATTATGTAGGCTTATTTTATTTCAGCAAAGTGCAGGTGGTGAGCTACATCTCATCGCAGGTGCTTTTCCAATTAGCTGTACGTATTCTAGGTGAATAAATGGCCCAGCGCCAAACCTCCGTGCCACTAGCAACGGGCTAATCCCGACTAATCCCGAGGACTCGTCTTGCTTCACGTTAAAGCAACTTCAAATCTATTTTCTGTATTATCTCTTGAAAGATCTCTCCTCTTCTTGGAAAAACAAGGAGGACTATTGCACATCGGAGACCATAAATACCACTTGGTGCTCGGTGAGGGCCGGGAGACTCCGTCGCTGCTTCGGTTTGGTTGCTTATCACCATTATGTAATAGCAGATGAATATCCCGTTCTGCGTTTGCTAAATGTTTTCTTTTAATAACCCACATAATGGGCCAGCTTATGCAATCGGCTGCCTTATGAGCTCTTCAGGGAGACATCTGTTTTTCAGCATTGTTCATTACCAGCATCAGATCATTAAAATGTATTTATTGACTTTGGTTACTACAAACTGGGCGAGCCTTGTTGCTTGGCTGATAAGAGCGCCCGGTGTGGGCATGGTGTAGGCAGGAATTATCTGAGATAGCCCCACACACACATACCTGCATCTATCAGGTGCTTGGGTTTTCAGGTGAAGCCTGGCTCCTCCTAAAATGTCAGCTGATGATGTAGGTACAGAGCAGATGGGCAGGAGAAATGGAGGACTACTCTCCCTGGGGACTTAGTTGTTCATTTGAATCTCAGCCCTGAGAGAAATCCAAGACCTCATCTCCAGAAATGTGTATGTTCAGCCCTGCAGGGTGGATTTCATGGGGCATCAACACCAGGAGGTCAGACCCTGGGCATCCTCTTGTTGGCAGAACAATGCTGAGGGCTCAGTAGCTCCCAGGTCATTTGACCTAAGTAAGGGGCCAAAAATGTTCAGCTTTGACCTGATGCAGGGAATTTTACAGGTCACCCACATCTTTGGATGTTCTTTGCCAGACCTAAGGTGTCAGTAAATTCTTTGGGAAAAGGAAGTTATTCTTCCCAGTTTTCCAGGGGGACTGTTTTACCCTATGACCAAGCAAGGTGCTGACAGAGGCTCTCTGAGATCCTTCAGCCCCTAATTCCCATCAATTTCACTGAAATCTCAGCCCCTTACACTGCGGACTGTAGAACATTGCTCACCAAAACCCCCTAAATCCTCCTTCTTTCAGGACCAACCCTGGGTCAACTACAGATCCTCAGCAACTCTACCCAGCTTCACCCAACTTGCTTTGGACCCTCCTGGAAGCCCCACTGCTTCTTGAAGAACCGTTAAAAAAACAAAAAAGAAACAAAAAAAAAAAAAAAAAGAAAGGAAAGGAAAATGAAGGGAAGGGAAGGGAAGGGGGAAAGGGAAAGGGAAAGGGAAAGGGAAAGGGAAAGGGAAAGGGAAAGGGAAAGGGAAAGGGAAAGGGA
>JANIJG010022398.1:119051-129255 GCA_024611175.1 Megaceryle torquata
CCAACTTGCTTTGGACCCTCCTCGAAGCCCCACTGCTTCTTGAAGAACCGTTAAAAAAACAAAAAAGAAACAAACAAAAAAAAAAAAAACCCAAACAAACAAAAAAACAACCCAAAGAACAAAAAACAACCACCAAACCCAAACAACCTCTTCAGGCTTTTAAAATGATGACCCCAGGAGCTAACTAGGGTTGGGGGAAAGAAGAGCCTGCCAGGATGAGAGCTGCCTGACATCATCCGGACCCAGTCCAGGACCATCAGACACCTGCTGAGCCTCCCAGTGCAATTCCACGGCAGCTGCTGCCCTAACCCACAAGTGCACAAGCGGGAACATGAGTTGTTTGGATCGCTTGCCTCCAACATTGTTCTCTGGAGTGCTTGAAAAAGGTCTAATGAAATGTGACTCAGAAATAACTGACAAGTGCCAGCCTCACCTTCTTATTGTTTCATCAAAATGGGAAAGACAGTGGAAGGAGAAGAGTCAACCTTCTCCCTAAGATCTGCTGTCCCAACTTGCCTGCAACTTGCAAACTGAGTGAAATGTTGACACAGGGTTGACATCTCTGCTTGATTTATGGCGAGCTTGAGCCGAGGGGGGAGAAGAATTAAACATTATAAATCAGTGAGTAACATCCATAACCCTGAAGTGCTTGTTGTAAACAATGCAAAACACCGGCCTAATTTTTATAAGCGTAATTTACGACGAGCAATTCTTTCCAAATGAGAAAATTTAAAAGGGAAAAAACCCGTCGCTTGTTAGAATATCATTAATTCAATCAGATGAGAACCAAGCCAGCCATTGTTCCTAATGGTGGAAAGTTTCACGGGAGCTAATTGCTCCTACGTGGTGCCTCTCGGCGTGTTTTCATTCAGCAGAGTGGAGACCTGGTAGATCTGGAGGAGACCAGGTGATGGGCACAGCCGGACCCTCAGCTCTGCCAGGTCTTTAGGGCAGCCCTCAGTACCACCCCAACCTGGCTGGAAATCCACTTCCAGGTGTGAAGTTGGCTCTATCCCAGCATCTCCCAGCTTGGCCTTTTCTCTTGGACTTATTTAGAACCCAGAGCAGAGAATTTTGGCTGGCTAATGATCTCTTGGGCAGTGGGCAGCGAAGGTCTCGGGGCAATTCCAAGTCAGCAAAACCCTCTTACTGTGGGTAAGCAGAGGGGTCTGAACATGTTCCCAAGATCAGGAGTGATGCCCAGACAGACAGTCAGGGGCTATGCTGTAGCTGGAGTCGCAGCTACACTGTGCAGCTCACCAACGCCTGCTCCTGCCTGCTGACATAGACATTAAAACTGCCATGGCGAGGAGGTGGCATAAAGCCAACCCAGAAATCCTGCTGTTATTTCTGCCTGGCTCCTCGGTCTCCATCAGCCAAAAGTTCTCAGATGAGGAGCACACGCCACAGCACTGCAGATGGGACGGCGCATCTTCATCTACATCTAGCTCCAAAAATCTATTCCCATCAAAGCCCCGATGGACATCACAACCTGGAGCCTTGCTCACAAGAACCTCTTTGTGTTTACACCCAGTGTTTCCGAAGCAGATCTCCTCTCTCTGGGCGTGCTGTTTGCCTTGAGGTGATTAACAGATTCCAGAGCACTCGGGGATGGAAAGTTCTTCATAAATAAATAAATGGATCTAACAGAGACGTAATGAGCCCGTAAATTAATTAACGCTCACAGAACGCCGTGAGAGGTGCAATGAAGCAGGATAGCAAAACCCAAGGTATTACTGCAGGAAAAAGAAGTGTATTATTGTTGGCCCACCGGAGAGCATTAGCAAAGCTCTTCACTTGCTATCCGCTCACCTTCCGTGCTGTTTCACAATTGTTATTCCTCCCGAAGGGAAGTGGGATGCTTCACCTGGTGATTCGCATGCCAGCAAACTGCTCCCTCATTAAGGGAGGTAATGACTGAGCTCCGTGAGGGCACAGAGCAGGGGAGCTCGTACCTCACGCTGGGCGTGCAAAGCTCGCCTGGGATGGAGATGCAGCATGTGCAGGATCTGGCCTCGACTGCAGGATAAATATGCTGCGGATTGGGGCTCTTTCACTTTCAAATTTCTGCTCAGGAGAACAAAAAGTGCCTTACCAGGAAGTGCTTGGGCATCACTGCTTTTTGCTAGAGATGTCTTCACCTCCTTGTTTTGCAAATGGTCTTCAAGCAGCAAATTCAGCATCAAGATTTTTTTTTTTTTCCTGTCCTTGAATCCCAGTCTAATTTTTGTAGGCTGCAAACATTTTGAGTTTTCTACAGAGGTCTCTACAGTTTGAACAGCCCCACAACTAGGCGTGAGGTCTGACAGTTCTTAAATAAAGGGTATATAGGTTGGGGTTATTGAAGCTTCTCCCACAATTTTATGTATTCAAGTAAAAGTGGAAATAGTCAGGATTCAGCTCATAATGACTGAGTATCAAGGCAGGGAAACAAAAATATGCTCTGCAGCTGCCCTGAGCATCTGCTCCTCTCTGCTGCCAGAGAATCTGTCCCTGTGTAATTCACAGGAGCACAAACATTGCAAAGTTACGATCAAAGATTTCCTACAAACAACTATGACTAAATATTTCTTTCACCAGGAATGCTTGGATGAAAGCACCCTCAGCAATGACACACAAACACAAATACACATGGAAACATCCCCACTGAGGGAGGGGGCAACTGTAACCTTCAGAGAGTGTGAAAAGTGGCATAAATCTGTTTCCACTGTACCTCGGAGGGAAGGAACTGAGAGAGCGAGTTGCATTATAGACACTTTGCAGGTTAAGCAATGACATCTGTATTTCTGGTAAGCTTCTTGATGCTTTGAAAGAGGTGAAATGTGATCCAGCTACATCAGCCTGGAGTCATTGATCTAAAGCTGTCCTCTCAATTAGACTTACAAACAGCATTTTCCTGGACAGAATTAGGAGGAATCCCCATAACCCTTTGTCCATCATAGTGCAGTGGGTCTCATGCACTTGGGGTGGGAGAGCCACAAAGAAACACTCCAAGGTGGCACCAGAAATGTTGTAGCACCAGTGGTCAAAACAGGGAACACCTCTGCTGTGAGATGCTGCTGACCACAGAGCCTGATTGCATCCTTGTGCTGGACATCGCAGAGCTTCACATGCCAGCCTGATCACACTCTGCTGACCTTCATCCCTCACTGAAAAGCATCTCAGTGTTTGGGAAGGATAAAGTAGGAAGGTGAGAAGGAATTAATTTAGCTAAACTAAAACATGGTGGGCTGATAAAGCCTTTGCCAAGCAGCAAAGCCTTTGGTTCATCTTCCCAGCACTGGCAAGATGGGAAGAGGGCAGAGGTACTGGGGAGGGAGAAGAAGAGGAGGACCAGAGAACGTAAACTACATGTAGAAAGGGAAGAAACAAAGCAAGGTTGGATGGGGCTTTGAGGAACCTGTACTAGTTGAAGGTGTCCTTGCCCATGGCAGGGGGGTTGGAACTCAGTGATCTTTAAGATCCCTTCTGACCCAAACTATTTTGTGATGCTAGGAAACTCATTTCCACTCATTTCAGACCCTGAAGCTGTAGCAAGTCCAACACCACACTCTGCTGGGGGATGGCTACAGAAAGAGCTATGAAATGAGACCAATTGGTCTCATTCTGTTTGCCATGGCAAAGACTTGAAGAGGGAATCTCAAAAATCTAAGAGCTGCAACAGCTTCATGGCCTCCATGCTTCAAACGATGGCTTCCGATGGGTAACATGCTGGTGGGAGACCCCATCTGCAGCTGGCCAGCCTGTCTGCTGGCACAGCAAAGCAACCCCCAAACCAACACCTGAACCAGCTTCCTGGAGACCTGCATGGCCATATATACCTTTTACCCACAGACAGTCTCTTGTCTCAACCTCTCCTTTGCACAGCAGCTTCCCATGCAGGTCCCGTGTCTCACCTACCCAAACAAGACTGGTTTTGGCAGACTGGTCCCAGGAGGGAGAGTGGAAGGCAGCTTGATTGCTAATATCTAATCATAATTGGGGATCCAGAAAACTACTTATCTTCAGAATTGCTTAATAATGCGCTTAGTGTGTGAAGGATTATCACTGCATATAATTAAATACAGAGAGTTACATGGAGGGAGATAAAGATCCTGTGCAAACGGACGAGAAGGAAGGTAATTGAGATTTAAGCTTCTGCTCTGCCAGCTTCTCACCTAGATCATTGTGAACTGTCTCAACATGCGTGCCTGGAGAGAGAAGGGCTTGGGAAGTCAAAAGGGAGAAAGGGGGGGGAGCCACAGCCAGGGGCATGTCATTCACTCCTGCCCTATTTGTCCCCCCTCCTCTGTTTCCATGAGCGGTGCCCACAAAACCCCTGGAAGTGCAGCCGGGGAGTCAGTGCAAAGGAGCAATTAAGCCCTGGGGTGTAAATTACTTAGCTCTGTGGAAGAACAATGAAGCTCTGTGAGCTATTTTGTCCAGCCCGATGGCAGATTTCATCTGAAAAGTGCAGGTGAGGTGTGACACACAAGACCTGGGATGGCACCTCAGGCTGCTCCCTCCAACAGCCCCAAGTTTTTGCTTTGGCTCAAGGGACAAAAGTTTCTGTTGTAATATTGAAAACACCCCCAGGATTCTCTCAGGAGGTTATTGCCAAGCTGATGTGGAGCGTTTCAAGGGTGGCTGACTATTAAGGGTAGGGGTGGGGAGGAGGGGTGGGTGACATGTGGCACCCCACCTCCTGCCACCTTTGAACTGAGCTGCTGGGTTTCGGGATGTTCAGCTTGCTAAGGAGAGGGGGAAAGCCACCGAGACCGTGTTGGATTTATTTTGCTGCTCTGCTGGCTGGGGACACAGAGCAAACAAGAAAAAGGGAAGAGAGAAGAGCAGGAACATGGAAAAGAATACAAATGAGAGCAGAGGTCCCAGCATGACATTTCTGTCTCAAAATTACCCCCGTTTCAGCAGCGGTGCCGCCAGCACTCGTGCGAGTGCTGCTCAGATCATGGCAGAAAGGAGTTTTCTTCACGCCTCACTTCCTGGGGTTACAGGAGCGTTCGCAGTGCTCTTATTTATTATGTTCGTCGTGGAACCCATAAAGCCTCACTCACAGCCCCTCTTGTGCCAAGCACTGAATAAACACCAACCCAAACAAGCAAACCTCTCTTCAGAGAGCGATCGTGTACTGAGCAGACAGCCGAGGAGGAGGAGGAGAGAGGCTATAAACCACTAAAAGGTGAGAGGCAGCTCTTGCTTACAGTCATCTTCCAGTCTTTTGTGCCCACACAAAAAAAATACAATTTAAAAACCATGTCTGGAATAGCACAGGGAGCAGCAAGAATACAGGAAAGGACCTGAAACTTATCTCTCCAAGCCCTATATTCTCTGCACCTATCGAGCCTCAGTCGAGGTATCCTAATGACTGCACCCAGCTCCAGCATTGTAAATCAAGGTGGGCAATGAAGCTGAGAGAAAAGCTTCATTCAAACATAAGATGCTCTCATCCAGCTTTCCCCTGGAGCATCTTGAAAGCCAGAGCCTTGTTCACCTTTTCCTCACCCAAAAAAAAAAAAAAAAAAAAGACTAAAAGAATGAGCAAATAAAAAATTGAAAGGAAGAGGAAAATGCTTCCAGCCCCCTTGGCAAGACAAGCAGTAAGCAAGCACCAGGCTTCGTACTAAGAAACAAAACAAAGGTGCAACAGAGGGACATAAATATTTATTTGCCTTTTATTTTCGTTTCAAGAATCCTTTTCCCTTTCAGCCAAATCATATTTATCTCGTGGGACAGTCATCTAGAAACCACACAAAACCCATTTGTTGCTGTGCACCTCCTGGGCTGGAGGACCAGTGGAGTAACTCTGAGGAACAAGGGTGAAAACAAATGACTCAGCTCCTCTATTTATAAGGGAGAAGAGGAAGAGCAGAGAGTGGAACCAGAAGAGGTTCAGAGCCAGGAATTAGAAGAACCCAGAGTCTGTGCCCTGGGAATGCGATTAAAAGGGCAGTTGATCCCTCTGTGCTCTTTGGGAAGGCAGGGAGGTTGCATCTCAGCTCCTGACTAGACACATCTTTGCCAGGAATGGCTTTAATTCTGCCTTTGGGCAGGGAGCTGAGCTCCACATCTCTTCCAGTCCCCTATAATTCAGGCCAGTGTAGCATCCCTCCTGACCCAAAAGAACCCACATCACATTCAAAACCCATTCCCGAGCCACACACTAAAATTTGGGTGTAAACATCACCAGGACAGGATTTCACTGGCACAGCAACTCCCAGGTCTTTTTAACACCAGGCTTCAAGCCCTGTTAAATTGCAAAGATCTGCAAGAAACCTTGAGTGATGGTGTTGGCTCCTTCCATCCATCCATTTAGGACAAGATAAATTTGGTCTGAACTTAAACTTCCTCCCACGGGGAGCTCTGTGAGCCAAAAAATAAAGCACTTTCAAGCGGTGTAATGGCTGTGTGACTAAAGCAGTGGGGTTTAGGTAAGTCTTAATCCTTAGTAAATTACAGATAATTTGTATGTAAAGGGGTTATAAAGACTATCCGGATACTTTTAATAATTAAATGGCTGAGAGAAGAGGAAAGAAGAGATGAGAAGGCCAATTAGATATAAATTTTAATAGACAACCAGCTCAGCAAGCCCTAGAAATGCTCATTTTATTTTGGGAAACAGTGGCCTGATGGAATTGAAACTCTCTGTGGGCAGAGGACAGTTTTTTAAAGCATGGGAGAGTTTGGAGGTGGACAGAAACAAACAAGGAACCAGCTTAGAGATGAAGGGTTTTTTGCATCTGTGGGGAAAAATTAAGATCATAATAGGAAAGTTGAGCATTTTGAAGTGCTCAGATTAATCCTTTTCTCAAAATTAGAGGGTTTTTTGTTTGGTTGGTTGGTTTTGTTGTTGTTGGTTGGTTGGTTTCTATTTTGATGACTTGATAAAGAGTTACAGCCAGCGGCTTTATCAGCAAAACACTGATTTATCAACAAGCATTTCTGCTTGAATAACGGGATCTTTTGGTGAAAAGCAAACCAGGCTGTTAACTTTAAGCATATTTTCTTTTAAAAAGGACATTTTTTCTAATTTTTTTTCCAGTTACATGGCTCGACAGTTCTGAAACACAGAATATTTGCATTATCCCAGACTCTCAGCCTCCTTATATCAAGTGGGATGTCTAGAACAAAAACGGTCATGGGCTACTTGACCCAGCAAACACCCACATGGCTAAGCAAAGTTTTTCCACTCATTAATCCACCCCAAAGTCCCTCTGCACAGTGGAGGATTTACTGTAATCCGGGCAGAACCCCATGGAAGGGTTTGCAGGACTTGGGACGTGCCACTCGTTGCTGGACTTTCACCCTCAGCATCCCAGGCACCGGTTTGGTCCCAGAAAGGCTTTTCCTGCCTCACCACATCTGAAACCTGGAGCATCACCAACACCCTGTATCGATGAGGTTGGTCACCCCACTTTTCTGTAGCAGAAATATTGCTCAGGTCCATTGACATGTAGATGTCATCCAAGAACCACCAGAAAATAAACACAGGATTTGCAGCAGCACCAGAATTCACCCCATTTGAACACGGTACCACACTCCTTAATATCCCTTTGAAGTCTGACCTTGTCCTTACATCTTGTAAATCACTTGTTCCTCTAACAGGCAGCAAACAAAAACGTGGGGCAGCTTGCAACCAACACGGGCATCGAAGCCACGAGGAAGGTCAGGATCAGGGCCCCCCAGCTCCAGCCCGAGTCTAATCTTTCACGACCTGCTGGTACATTTTAGCAGGTGATGGATCCGGGGGCAGATAATTCTGCTTGCTGGTTAATTAATCCAGCCTTACAAGAGCAACGAGAGTCTAATGACCGCTCTTAATCCCCCTGCAATAACATCACATACCGTGTTTCAAAGCGGGCCACCTGTTGGGGTGCAAGCCGGGTACTGGGGGTTACTGGTCGTTAGTGCCGTATCCACTGCTGGTATTTTATTAGCCATCATTTGATACGTTACCCACCCCGTACACTCGATCTAAGCCTGAAATATTGTTTTACAGTATTAATTAAAAGCCTCGACACTGGATGCTTGGTTCACGTGCTCGGAGGGGATTTATGGGTTGCGTTTAATTACCCGACAACTGTGATTTACCACCTCTACCCGGTAGGTGCCATGCGTATTTAAATCAATTAACGTTTGGTGGCCTTCGTATATCTTACTGGGGAAGGAGGGACTGTTTCTCATCAATGATTAAACTCCAGACACACTAAGAATAAATAAATAATAATAATAATAAAAAAAAGAAGTCAGATATTTCAGGCATCTAAACTGCAAACAAGATAATGCGACCTGGGCAGAGTCACACAACAGCTGTTTGTCCAGCGTTGTTTTATTAAGGAGCCTGGTGACTTTTCGTGGAAGATTTAACTAATTAGTGGAGTAGGCCCCTCCATAAACTAGACACTAAGTTATGCTTAGCTTTAATTACAAAGCAGTCCCCTTGGCCTGTTTGGCTGCTGGAAGTCAGGCATGTGCTTAAGTGTTTTGCTGAATGAGGGTCGGTATAAATACACACATCTCTTGTGAGCATCGAGGAAGCTGCCCTGGTATTAATTCAACAAACTCAGCAGTTCAGATGGATTTGTAACTGGGGAAAAACATATCCAGAAAAAGAATGAGGGCAAGTAAAAGGAAAAAAAAAAACCAAACAGCTGGAGCCTCAGCTCGGGGGTGAGGGGGCTAGGACAGGCACCTTCTTCTGTTGCTCCTGCTCACTTGAGCAGGGTAATGTGCACCTTTGAGTTGAGGGGCAGCTCGTCCTGGCACTTGGCCCCAGTGCACTAAGATTTCCCACCCCAGGGAGTTCCAGAGTTACTGCAGAGGGCCCTCAAGGATGGACAATTTTGCCTCTTCTACAGCATAACCTCCTCCTTGTCCTACTTGCGATTCGTTCCTTCTAATTTACTCCTTCCCTGGAAGTCTCAGGAGCTCCTCAGAGCAAGTGGCGTACAGGCAGCTTCATAACTCTCTCCTTCCTACCCCCAGCTGCAGGGATGCCCCGAGTCCTTCTCTTTTTCAGGGGTATTGTATCCTAAATCCAGCCAGGACAGAAGTACTTGGTTCCCCTTACCACTGCAGATGCAGCTCCTCTTCCCTGTCACTCCTCCACCTACTGTGTCCCAAGGACCCCTTCGTGCTGTACAGCTCCGTTCCCTCCCAGCACAAAAATCTCAGAACAGCTCACATTTCCCCTCATTTTCCCTTCTTCAGACCCAAATCTCTCCCAGTCTGCCCTACACCAGATGGCCTTCCCAGCAGCTCCTCCCCTTCCCTTTAGCTGCTCCCACACTTACCTCCTCTCTTGGATTTTTTTTTTTTCTTTCCCCATTTATTTGCCCCACCAGCCCATTATGCTCTAATTTATACCCCTGGCCCTTCCCAGCTCCTGCCCGTTCCCAGTTGCTTCTCATCAAAAGACTCATCAAAAATGCCTTTGGCAGTTGCTGCCCCAGCTTCTTTCCCCTGCTCTACCCAGTATGTCTTCTGCTATTTCCCCTCCTTCGCCTTACGCAGACTATTTCAGCCCCATCAAATTGACACTTCCCAAAACAAAGAGGGCCAGTATTCAGCTGGAAAATTGCTTTAGAAAATAAATGCCTTCTAGTCTCCAGATGAGCACGCGTTGCCGAGCTGTTTCCCAGCTACTCTGTTTATGTAACCTTGAAGCTATTTGGTACAATCCTTTCGTTTTGACAGCTTAAGATTTGTCACGCACTAATATTTTAAAATCAAAATAACTCAGAGGTGCAAGAGATTGTTAAAGATTGCCCAGAAAATCAGTGCAGGGAGTAACACCGAGAAGCAAAAGTTATTGTCTGGCTTTTCTGTTTTGTTGTTTGGTTTATTTTGACATTGTTTGGGTTTGGGTTTTGTATTGATTTGGTTTTGGTTGGGTGGTTGGTTGGCTGGCTGGTGGGTTTTTTTTTGTTTTGGTGTGGTTTATTTTGTTCTGTTTTGGTTTTGGTGTGGTTTATTTTGTTCTGTTTTGTCTGGTTTGGGTTTTTTTTGTTTTTGTTTTTTTATGTTTGTTTGTTGGTTTCATTTTGGGGGGGAGTGTCATGGTTTTTGTTTGTTTGATGGTAAATTTTTCTTCTTCTTTCTTTCTTTTCTTTTTTTTTCTTTTTTTTTTTTTTTCAGGAAAGGCTTTTTTTGGGTTTCCTTTTTTTCAACTCCGGAGTTGAGATGTTTGTGTAAAGTAAACCCACCC
>JANIJG010022398.1:129355-150990 GCA_024611175.1 Megaceryle torquata
TGTTAATTTTTCCTTCTTTTTTCTTTCTTTTTTTTTTTTTCCTTTTTTTTTTTTTTTTACAGGAAAGGCTTTTCCTGGGTTACCTTGTCTTCAACTCCGGAGATGTTTGAGTAAAGTAAACCCACTCCCTTTCCAATTTGATGGCCTTTAGGAAGTTGAAAATACACACATGGATACACACTTATTGTCTTTCTCCCTGGCATTTCTATCTGAATCGAGGGCTTTCGGCCAAAACCAACCAGATAGAATCTTTCAGGAACTTTTACAATGTCACATACTTGTGCAGCTTGCCAGCATGTTTATAGCAACGGGCACCACAACAGACCTCTGGGCTTTCAGGGAGGCCAGGCAGATCAAGCAGCCTCCTCCCTCTGTTTATGTGCCTGCATTTGCGTGTGGCATCGGGTGAGCCATCGTCCCGCCAAAGCACGTAGGTGCTCAGGAGGGGTGGGGAAATCACTGTTCCCCACTGACCCCCCTGCCCTTAAACCCTGAACCTGATCATGGACACATCTGCAGGAACCCACCGGACTGTGCAACGGGATGGAGCCCAGCACATTACTCAGAACAAACCCACAGTGATGATTTCGGGTCCTTTTTGTAGAAAGACCCTGAGCTGCTTCACCAATCTATAGGAAGGAGCTTAAACAATATTTAATCACCTCGCTGAAGGTGCTGTGAACTGTCAAAGACCTGGAAATCCTGGAGCATGAGATCCAGCGTGAGGAGGAAACATTATAATGCGTGATGATGGGAAACCATCTTGGTGAGAAGTTGCCTAATGCTGGGTATGGAGAAATGAGCTCCCAAGTTGCGTTAAGGTAAAGGGGAAAAAGCAAAGATGCTCTTATTCTGCAACACAAATGTTCCTACCAAAATAATTGCTCCAGAATAACGGGTCTGATAGATAGCTAAAAGCGTGTGACTTCTCTGTAGTGGAAAGAAGGAGTTTGGTGATTCTCAGGGATTATTTCTAGGTTTGTTGTTGGCTGTTTTGCCAGACAGTGCCTAAAGTGGTGGGATTCCATCTACCTGGGCTGGACAAACAAATTTTTATATATATAAAAATAACATCTGTGAGGATAAGATGGAAGTGATTCATTCGAGCTCTCATTCACAGAAGTATGGGCTGGAAGGATAAGGCCAGGACATGTTCAACCACGAAACCCTTCCTACCAGCAGTGGGATTTTTCACCAATATATTGATTTCTTCAAGGAATAAATCACCTCCTTTAATGTTTCCATTTCTCAATGGAAACTACTTCTCAAGAAGAAAGTAGAGTCTTTTTAATTCTGGATAGACAAGCCCTATCCCCTTGCCAAAAGATGCTACCTTCTCCTGCCCAGAGTGAGAGCTGCAGATGTCTGTGGACAGGTAAAATCCATGCCTGGGCAGTGCAGGGTGATGAAAATGGGACAGGAAAGTGTCCAGACCACTGCATGGGGGAGCCTGGGAAAGACGAGCGTGATTTATTGTGCTAAATCACACAAATATAAGTGACTCAAGCATGTGCTTGCCTTAGCAGGGGTCATATCCCTCTTCCCACCTGGTGGAAAACTGCCTCAGGGGATCCTCTCAGGATCCAGTGACTGATCTGGGGAACATCGCTTAAGCCAACGTACTTCATTTTCAGTCCTTTGGGATGCCAGAGGAACAATCAAAGGGGTGAAAAGGGAAGCTCCACCCAAGTTTGTATTTCACAGGATGAGAGGTGCATTATCGAGTGACAGCAAAACGAGCCCGAGGCGCAGCGAGTGCTGATGGACTATCTACGGAGCCAGGAGTTTTGATTCGCACCACACCATAGTTTTATATCTCTCGCTGAATTAACCACACACACCGGGTGGAGGAGATGCTCCTGGCTGAGAGGAAAGGTGACAAAGCTCCACTTCCAGCCTGCAAACGCCTCTCCTGCTGAAAAACCCTTGGCAAAGAGGGATGACTTTTGAATTTTTGTGTGAAATGGGTTTTAAACACTAATTAAGCAGGGATGGGCAACGCACACACAGCTCGGCCAGAACTGCTGTTAAAAGAAGAAGAAAGAAGGAGAAGAAGAAGAAATGATTCACTCCATCACCTCTCTTGAAGTGACAGTGTCTCATCGTGGGAGGATAGGAGAAAGTACCAACTGCCCACTTGCCAAACCCCGCTCTCCTTACTCAGAGGAAATTTTTATATGGCCACCCACACAAATTCAGACGGCCGTGACTCATCTCCACAGATGATGAGATCAGCTTTGAAGTGATGAGATTTTGAATACAATAAAGACAGCCTCCTAAGTTCTCCACATGTAGAAAGCACTTTTCCAAGCTTTTCCCATCTACTTCAAGAGGTGGAAATGTCCTAAGTTCTTTACATCTCCACCTCTCCTGGGAACAGAGGCTCTCAGAAGATCCCATGACTCTTAGAGCTAGGGGATTTTTTTGGACAAACACCACCTATCCTCCACATACAGCAAAAAATAAATCACAGGGGCTGGCAAAGCCCTCGTGTTGGTGGGAGCACTGCCCGAGCGGGAACTGATTGGTCTGGCCCATGATCAGCTGCATCTCAAGATGCTTCACTTGTTCCTGGCTCTCCTCCCACTGCTCTGTTCCCAGCTCAAACCCAGCGGTGGAGGACAGAGAGAGGACTTAACACCTGAATACTCCTCCTACCCTCCGCAGCTGCTGTTGCAGGGCAGGATTGGGCTATGAATCATGTACCCCTCTGGATTTCGGACAAAAAAATCATTCCCAGAGGGATTTTGAGGCTCGGTTTCAAGTTTAGGGTCTCTCAACCATTCTGTGTTGGGTTGTGGGGTTTTTTTGGGTTGTTTTGTTTTGGTTTTTTTTTTACATTACCCCTTTGGGCTCAAGGTTCCAATTACTCCTTTTCATTCCTTTTTTTCCTTAATGATTCGGAAATATTTGAGTGACAGATCTTTTATTAAAACATGGTTATCAGAAAGCATCCAAGAACAGGCAGGGCTAGCGCTCCACTCATGGTTTCCATGCCTCAGGGAGAGCGAAGCTCTTCCTGCCTCTTGCCTGGCCTCTGATGAGCAGAGGTTTGGTATGCAGGCTTGGGGAACCAAGACAGAAGAACATGACTGTCCCAAAGGGTTGGTGGGACGATGAATGTCTGTCCCACCAGAAAGCTAAGTGGTGAGGCAAAGGAGACGCCCCTGAAGAGGTTTTTCCCATCCCACCCCTGGCAGGAGAGCCATGGTCAAGGAGGACATGGTGTGGGCAGGTGATGCCTTACTTGCCTTGTTCCTTAGCCACTTGGTGAACCCTGCACAGCAAAAAGCTGTGTTTTCTCCTCTTGTACTAATGCTTCAGGGACCCAAGCTAAACCCAGTGGTGGTCATGTCTTAGGCCCTTCTTTTGGAGCACAGCTTTTCATGAGTCATTTTTCTTTGCTGCACCTTCTCTTCTCCTGCTTTGCCCATTGAGACTGAAAGTTCCCCAGCACAAGAAGCCTATAGTGGTCTATCACTTGCTGGTACAATAGTTAGTGCCATGGATTATATTCTGCAGGAGGTCAAACGAGTTGCTCATGGATATGATGAAAAATGAGGGTCTACCACCTTTTTTTTTTCCCCCCATTAAGTGCATATTTTTTTCCCTTTTTCTTCAAAGATTGTTCTAAAATGAGACTTGAAGCACTTGCAGCCAGACACTGAAATGATTATGTTTAGAAGGGCCTCACCAGTGGTTGCTGTTGGGTTGCTGCCTGTCCTCTCACACCTCTCCCATCTTCTGCAGCATGTTTTGGCTGCAATTTGCAAGAAAATGGACAAGAAGACTCCATCTGATGTCCCCAGCTCATGGGATTTGGGGATGGTGGGATTGAGTGCAAAACACTCTTCATCAGAACACACACTCAACATGGCACCGCTTCCCAATCCTCCCAGGCTGGTGTGATTTCTACCCAGCTAAGTCAACATCGCACCAAAAAAGAAAAGAAACCCCTCAATTTGCCTTCCCTTGTCTGTCTATGAAGCAATTCCAATTACTTCATGGACTAAACGAGCCTGAAAGCCACAAGGAGCACCTGTGCTGAGAGGAAACAAGGATTTCACAGCTGGATGCACGTGGTGGGTCACTCACAGGTTTTGTCATGGAGGAGCATCACTAGCATCCAGAGCTTGACCATGTCCCTCCACTGCTCCCAGGGAGAAGGAGGAGACCAGAAGAGGGGAAATTCTGGTTTTTCAGTGATGTTTACTGAAAATTTCACTCTTAGTGAACCTGGCTGAATGCTGGGCAGGTTTGCTCGAAGCATGGGGCTAAGCCCCTTTCCTGAAGGCCACCTCTCTTTCAGGAGATGAGGGTTTTTTTGGGAAGCCAACAGGCATCTTCGCCAATGAAAGCTATGAGCAGAAAAGATTCCACCTGACATGCAGGGACAGACCTTGCTGAGGGCCTGGGGCTATGCACACCCCTGTCGCCATGCCAGGGGGTGCCAAGTGTTAGCACAGCCCCATCCCACTTACATCCTCCCCGCTGCACCTACTCAAACCTTTTTTCTTTTCTCTCTCTTTTTTTTTTTTTTTCCAAAACAAAAAATGATTATCAGGGCTTTTTCCTCCTCTGTTTTGCTTGGCTGGGTCACCTCTGTTTATTATTTATCACCATGCTCATCTCTGCTCCTCCGGAGCGGCTGGAGATAGGCTGTGCCAGCTGGGACGTGCGGGACTGGGGAGAAGGGTCTGGACACGCAGGATGTGATGCTGCCTGCTCGAGGCTCTGCTTGCGACCCAAAATGGGAGAAAAATCAACCAAAACTTTGTTTTGACAGAGGACTCAGTTTTCTGTGCAGCCCTAGCAACAGTTGCATTATCATTATTATTAATACTATTATTATAATTATTTTGTGCTAAAATACCCAGCAACAAACATGTTAGGGTTTTACTTTTACCTTATTTTCTTTTCCTGACAGAAAAATATGTTGGGGTTTTTTGTTTGGTTTGGTTTTCTTGAGGGGAACTCAAAACTGTCTAAAAATTTCAGAGTGGGTTGAAGCTGCATGGAAAAGAGTCTGGGAAGGGGCTGGGAGCAAGGTGGTGGCAAAAGTGCTCAGCTGGAGGCTTTGAACCCAAGCAAGAGACATTAAGGGAGAAATGAAAATTGAGGGGGGAAGAAAAGAAATGAGCAACATCTTCCCTGCACCCCTGTTCGCCCATAAAAGCGGAGGAGCAGAGCAATGTACGCTTTGTGCACCAAGGGAAAGGGAAGGAGAACAAAAGTGATGGCATCACCAGCTCGGCGAGATCTTCAGGGAAAAAAAAAATCAACAAATGACCTTTTGTGCTGTCTGGGGAGAGACTCTTCCATCATCTTTATGGATTTCCACCTTCGGCGATAGCTAAAGAGCATCAAGACACTAACAGCCATGCCATAAATCTTAACCCTGAACTATCATTATTTGCTGGAGAAAATGAATGGTTTGTTCCATGCATGAAAAAAAAAGCCCAGCTTCTGAAAGAGGAGACCCCTCTCAGGCTGGGCATCCTCCCCAGCTACACTTTGGGCTTGCTCCTACTTGTTGGTGGGATGAGCTCTTCTTGCCCATTCAGCTTTCAGAAACATCCACTAAAATGTGCTGTTTTCTCTGTGTTGAAAGTGACATTATCTTGATATTACCTGTTGAGAGAGTCAGGATGGGAAATGGTGCTGGGCAGTCAGGTCTGAGTCACTCATGGGTGAGTTAGACCAGTGCACTTGGAATCATAGAACCAGGTTGGAAAAGACCTTTAAGAGTATCGAGTCCAGCCATTAACCCAGCACTGCCAAGTCCACCACTAAACCATATCCATAAACCCCTCAATAATAATAATCATAAAGTTCACGTGGGTCCCAGAAATGATAATAATTGGGGTTAAACACATTGATACAACCAGAAAAAGTGTCCACAGCTCATTTTGCTTGGTTCTTCTCCCCTACAAAGGACACCCAGCACAGGCTGGAGCCAGCCCCTCGTGTTGCCTCTGGGGCAGCTGTGATGTGATTTAATTCCTCTCCTCTCATTGCCACTTCCTCAGCCAGGGTGCCTGCGAGCCCCGAGGGAGAGCAGAGGATGAGGGGAAACATTAGTTTCTCAACAAATTCTTGTGTCATCTTCTTGACAGCCCCTCTTAGTGCTGAGTGACGCTCAGGAATGATGCGGCTTAACCTCAAGAGTTCAAGCAAGGGAGCATTTCCCTTTCTGAGGAGCAAGCCATGATCGCCGGAGGAGAAATCGGTGGCCAGCAGCCACCGATTGCCTTTAACCCATGTGGCAGTGGATGGATGCAGCCAGGGCGCCTGGTGCCACCAGGTGAGCTGGGTACTATTGCAGTTTGGAGGAGCTCAGGGATATCTGTGAATAAAATGGGGTAGAACATATCATGTGAAATTAGCACCCCGTGGGTGAGGAGCTGGGTGCGAAGGTTTTCCCGCAGCCGTTGCCTTTCCACACTTCTTATCTGGAGACCAATAATAAAACATAGTCTTAAATCCCAGGGATTAAAGGTTTAACACGACCAAGAAGAAGTCTGGAGAGCATTAATTAGTGTTTATATGTGGTTTCTACCTTCTCTTCCTTTTTTCTTCACCCTTTGTCTGTCTCAAAATATAATAGGTGGGAAGGGTTTTGTCTGCCAATGCCAGGCTATGATTGGATAAGATTCTTATTTCTCCTCTCCAAAACATGTAACAATTTAATGCATGGGTTCACCATGCATGTGGCTTTCCTAGTGTTTATCTGTAATTAAGGCTCCTGTTGTTCTCCAGAACTGGCCTTTTCTTGTAGGTTATGTTCTCCACGTGATGATCCCCATTGCAGTCCTGCAGCCCCAGCCCGGGAAACACTCGACGTCGCTGCTTCCAACGTGGCATTGGGAGAAGACCCTGCTGCAAATTGGGCCACTCACTCCAAGAAAGATTGAGGGGCTGGAGTGTGGCCAGAGAAGGTCAACGGAGCTGGGGAAGGGTCTAGAGGCCTCAAGTTGCCCCAGGGGAGGTTTAGGTTGGAGCTGAGGAATAATTTCTTCCCCTTGAGGGTTGTCCAGGGCTGTCCCAGGCTGCCCAGGGCAGTGGTGGAGTCCCCATGGTCCCTGGAGGGGTTTTGAGCTGTGGTGCTGAGGGACATGGTTTAGTGGTACCTTGGCAGTGCAGGGGGAGCAGTTGGTCTCGATGATCAGAAAGGTATCTTCCAACCCAAACAATTCTATGATTCTAAATTCCCACCCTCCCTGCCTTCTCAGGAGCTTGTGTGTTCAACCCTGAGCTGTCTTTCTAACTTCTTTGGCTCAAAGCTGTTCCTTGCTCATGGGATGAGCCCCTGGCAGGGAGGACGGACGATGGAATACCTAATCCCCAGCCAGATGCTCAGAGGGTATAAATGGCTCCCTGCTGATTTATGTCAGCTGAAAATATGACCCGGCTATGTCTCTAGGTTTCTGTCTAGCATTGCACCAGGCTGCACTTGAACCCAGTAATTTTAGCTGAGCAAAAATGTCAAGCTACTGCAACAGGTGAGAAGAGCGAGGGGCTGTTCTCAACAGAATACATATTACTATCTTGAAAAAGACCAACAAAACAACAGAAAACCAGAAAACAACAAAAAATACATAAAGAAATTCCCCATCAGCTATTCCTTTGTGGGTTTTATGTTGTATTATGCTTTTATTTTCAATGTACAGCCAACAGAGAGGACACGTTGCATGGCCCAACGCTGCAGCTGGAGGAGAGCAGGATGGCAGAGGCCAGGATGTAGCATCCCTGGCAATTCCTCACCCAGAGAACCCTTTGCACTGGAAGCGACTTACATTTGGACACAACATTCACAACTGCAAAAAAACTTTGGGACTGTAGTTGCTAACTCCACGCTTTGGAAGCTGGAAACAGGGTGTTGCAAGAAGTGCTGAATTAAACTTAGTTTTCTTCCATGAAGACCTAGAGAAGTAGATGGGGTGAGGTAGGAAAACCTTATGCAATAGATGATGTCCTCTTCTCATTTGCCATTGTTCCAGCTCTCCGCTACCTACAGATGTCTGTCCCCCTTCCCTGTTTTTTAACACCTGTCATTCATCTGCTTCCCCAAAGTCCAGCTGGAGGTGCTGAGCAGGATGGGAGGAGAAAGTTGGTTCTGGGCTGCTGGCAAGCCAGAGCCCACACCTCCATGTCATCTATTCCTCATTCACTATAGATTCATGCCTGATGACATCACATCATGGACCCTACACACTCCTCGCCTGTAGCTTTTGCATTCCACTCCCTCTATTTATAAAGCAGGGCAGCCAGGCGAGGCACGACTGGTGACCACACCATGCCAAGGCAGGATGAAGCCTCAGTGCAGCAATTCTGGGTGTTACCAAGCAAGTGCTTGTGCGTGGAAGAGCAATGACCCACCCGCAGACATGGTGGAGAGCATCCGTCACCTCCTGCGGGTTTATCCAGCCCTGAAGAGCCCAGGGATGGGCTGGGATGTAATATCATGTGGTGAGGGGAGCCTGGGGTGATCCCCTGCTTTTCATCTGCCTTATAACACAGGCGCTGAATGGATTTTAATGAGAGGAAGTTTCTTGAGAAATTTACTCTGGGTATCAATATTTCCAGTAATGGAAAAATCCACCAGAAGAACCTGGGCTCACTGCTCCACGAGCAATTAGCCACGCTGCTACAACGTCCCTCCCACCGCCTCCATCGCCCATTCTGCCCATTAGGGAAAATCCAGTCGATTGAAAAATGAGCCGCGTGTCATTTCGACTGCTAAATCATATTTTTTATGCAAAAAAAATCATCCAAACTAACCCACAGTATAATGTTAACTAAAAAAAAAAGTATAATTCATCAAAAAAAACCCTTCCCCAGAAGGTCTTATTTTCCAAAAGCCACAATTACAGCTCTTTTGCTTCTGACTCCAGCCCAAGAGCTAATGAACTCATTGACAATATAACAAGCTCACACAGAAAGGGACTTGGCACAGAAAGGAGCCCTATGAATAGAAGGTTCCGTACGATCTTAGCCACGTTAATGCCGGTCCCCATTCAAAGTGAGCACAGGGGAATATTTCCACGTAGGCCAAATGGAACAACGGTAACAGGGAGTTATTATTACTCCATTAACGCTACCGCATCTACTTCTTTGCTCTTTCCCTGGGTTGGAAAACAGAAGCTGAGCAGAAGATAACTCTTCACAGCCTTTTTAGTAGCATCACCTATTTTGAATGCGACATCTGTTTGTACCCATAGCTCCTGAAAAAAAACATAAAATAAGAAAGCTGGATAAAAATAGATCTTTATTAATTATAATCACCAGACATTGCAGAGATCACAAGCCTGACCCCAGTCTCACCTACAGACAGCACCAAGACACAATGCCAGGGGAGAGAGAGAGGGAGGGGAAGGCAGGTCCATGAACCCAAAGGTGCACCAGGGGTTGTCCACCATCAGTGCAGAAACAAGGAGGAAAAACTTTGAGAGCTTAATGAGGCTGCAGGACTTGCTGCCACATGGTGCTTCTGAAACACAAGAGCCAAAGTGTAATTTATGGGGGTAATAATACCTGGGGTCATTACAGCCAGAAGCAAGAAGCATTTGGAAGGCGTATACAATGTCACGTGCTGGGGTTAAGCTGGCTGTTAGAGGTTAGGAAAAGGGCCACTGGAGAAGAAAGATTATTCTGTTCCTTGGATTTCCCTCCGAGTCCTGGGCACCCAGCGTGGACACAGGCTGCACAAATTTGAGTCTACGGTTTGGACACCTAGATTTCTAAATTGCTCCTTATTCTCCACTTCCTCTCCACACAGCAAGTGGGGTTCAGCTAAGAACAAAACAATCAAACTCCAAGACATCTGCTTTTCCTCAAGGTACCAAGGGATCATCTATTTCCATACAAATGTAGGGAAAGTGGCTTTGGATCTTATCTAGATGGAAGCAATCTAAACTGAAGAACCCAGCTCAACCTCCATGTGCAATCAGAGGTGTCTCCACAGAGCGATTCACCACTGCAGGAGATGGGATGATTTGTCTCTGACTCTGCACTGGCCATAGATAGAAGAAGATGGTCAGCTCAGAGTGAGCAGCAAACTTTTAGATGGTCAAAGTCAGGTGAGATGAAGCCCACCCAAAGGGAGGAGTGTTAGGAGCCACTGCTGCGTAGCATTGCCCGACACATTCTCAAAACGAGAATAAAAATGTCGACCTTAAAAAAAATATATATAGGTAGTAGAAAGTTCATTTCCTCTCCTCTTAAATCTCAGTCCTGAAAGAGCTCATTTTTGTATACTATAAAAGTTAACAAAGAATTGATAAGATGACCCAGCTACCAATAGAAACTGAAGGGAAATGTTGGAGAAGGAGCCAGTAAAAAGAGTGTAACTTGCAGAAATTTCCACCCAGAAGTGGTGACAGCATTTCTGTTTAATTCAGGTGAAATTCACTGGCATTAGTTCATTTGGATAAGAACAGGAATTAATATGGCAACTGGGACATGGGTGTCAACTACAAAAAAAACCAGTGATGGTCCGAGCCGGACCCCAAACTAGACAGTAAAGCTGAACGTGGCTTCACTGGAGATGGGTGTAAAGAACAAATTTCAGACATTATGGACTGGTGGCTACAATGTGAACCTCTCTGAACCTGATGAACATCCCCACAGGAGCACTTGTGCGATTTGCACACTGACCACCAACTTTGGGCACCTTCACAAATTCACTACTCCCAACAGAAAGCTTCACCACAGCTGTGGGTTTTTCAAACCCAGCTCCAGATCCGAATGCTACAGCTTGTCCCCATCCATGCCTCTCGCATCCTTCTGCACCTGCTTCACCTAACTTAGAGGTTTTGCATCAACTAATGTTGCTAAAGCATTTAAAATCGTGGCCGTGGAGTTTGTTTTCTTGATTTCAGCCTGTAAGGAGAGTGAAATTAAGGCTGATTGCTACAGAAAAGAAGCCTTTGTGTCTCATCTTCCTCCATCAGATTAAGTTTCTAAGGTATGCTAAGAAATGAGACCCCATTAGGGGTTAGTGGTGTCCATTTAAATCTCTCAAATACCTACACGCAAATATACCAAGTGCAGGAGGATTAACTCTAAATCAGAGTGGATTAGTGAAGAAGCTTTGCATGGTGATGTGGAACCGCTGGAGGAAAATATATAAAATTCTCATTTTTGCCAACTTTACAATACAACTTGATCAGCCGTGTAGAATGAGCTGGATGCCTGGCAATATCCCAGGGTCAGATGAAGAGAAAAAACTTTCACTTGGGAAAAAACCGGCAGAATTCACAGGGTCAGAGCATCAGAGACACAAGAGATGGGAAACGTGAGGCCACCGAGGTCCTTCACTCACCACCCAGCAGTCCCCACCAGCTGCCTTCCTGGAGCTCGGTCAGTTCTCCTTCAAATCTATAGTTGCACACATATATATAAAAACATTTATTTATAGACTCTCAAATAATTAAAGACAACTCTGAAGGATGAGGGTGTGAAAGACAGAATAAAATAATGCGAGCAGACAACTTTGATCCATCCTTTGAAGGCTATAGATTCTAATACTCAAAAAAAGGGAGACAATTGCCCCTTGAGAACATTTAAAATAAAGAAAGTGCAGTTTCCTACAGGACTTCCCTTGTTTATGAGCTTTTTTGTCTTAAGGAGAACCACTTAATGACACCCTTACTGGTCTAGGCACCAACCTGTAGGAGTTGAGGCGACCAAGGGAAAAGTCCAGCTCTGAGCCTCAACCTCTGTGAATCTCCTGGCAGGAGAAAGGACGTGTCACTCTGTCCTTCTGCCAGGTACAGGGCACAAATAGCAAAAGATGGGAAGATTTTTTTCAAGGTTACAAAGTGAACAAAGGTGAGAACTGCTCCCGGGCTCTGCATTTGAGCAACGAAACTCCCCTCGCTTTCTTCCGCAGCATTTCCCTGCCTGGGACTGGTTGTCGGTGGCTGCGTGACTGGTCACAGTTTATTCACAGCCTTAATTAGCAGGTGTGTGACCTCCTGTTTAGCCACATTTTTAGATCTCCGGGCTCTTGCAAGCTGTCAGAAAGAAAAGCATTATTTTAGGTACAATACCACCACAAAACATTCGGTTTGACGCGCAAGGATAAGTTAAGGGTAAGGCTACGTTAAAGAAAACACCGAGCGCCTTCGTCACATTCTCCTATTCAAGGGGAAATGTGGCTGAGTTTCAGTTGATCTTGGCTTCTTCACTGACCTGCAGCCGTAAATTTCCCCCCTTTTCAGTGTTTAAATAGTTTGTCAGTGAATGATCCCATTCAGAAAGCGCTGGCGATGACAGTTCAGCAAAGCTAAATGGCACTTAACTGTGCACCTAATAAATCTGCAACAAAAATAAACAGAGAGGATGAGAAAAGAAAGAAAGGAAAAAAAAATATATTAACAGTGCCAAAGAACTAAAGAAAAAAAAAAAAAATCACTGGCAGGTATGAAAGGATATTGTCACTGAAACTGTTTGAAATGGTATTATGCAGGATTGATCCCATTTCCCGCCCCTGTTTGGCTGACCTTTAGATTCTCAGAAGAAAACAGGTTTGGCTGATATCTGGGAAGTCTCTCTGTGGTCAGATAAATTTTCTGTGGACAGGGCAGATCCATCTCTCCGTGCGCAGGTATCTGCTTCCCCTGGGACCTCCCGAAATAGCAAAAGGGCATCTTCACTCCTGTGGAGAGCAAAATGGGTGTTAGGAAATGGCAGCCCTGATACCACAGGGGAAAAATGAACTCAGATCCTTAAATAGCTGAAAGCAGGAGTCAGATGGGTGAGAAATTAAAGCAGAAAAGCTGGAACTACGACAACCCGGTAAGAAAAGAACTGCAAAGAGTGGAGATGTCGCAAACAAGATGCTTATCACAGAACCACAAACTCCAAGAGCAAAAGCTTTAATAAACCCAGGTGGCACTGAAGAAGCTTCATGTGTGTTTAAGACCTGGAAAGACAATATGAGCTAAGCAAAGAAACTTACTTTAATAGCTTAGGGGGGGGAGGAATAAACCCTAAATGTAGAGGAGACCACAGAATCATTTAGGTTGGAAAAGACCTTCACAAACATCAAGTCAAGTCATAAATACAAGATCCAGGGAAGGGGGGTGATATGAGAAGAAGCCTTTAATTAAAACCCTGGGCAAAAGAAACACAGAGTTGAGCCATCAAAGTTTGCTGATGACAAAAAGCTGAGTCAGCTTGTCAGTACTGAGAAAGATGCTCCAACCTGCAGGAGATGGAGACTGGAGCAGAGGAATAAGACCTGGGAGGAGCAACCCAGGAGGTTGGAAATCTGTGACTGATTAAATGAGGTTTCTGGCTACCAAATTCAGGTAGCCCATACTGAAAAAAAAAAAAAAAAAAAAAAATTTAAAATTTAATAAAAGCAATAGTAACTCCAAAAAAATGAGCCAGATAATTTATTTGTGCTGGAGATAGCGCTGCTGTGAGGCCTTCTCTATAGCAGTGTGTACAGTTTTCATCACCTATGTTCAAGAAAGATAAATGCAGCCTGGAACAGAAGCAGCAAAGAATACCAGAGCGATCAGGGGGAAGGAGTTTATCTCATGAGACAAGCCTCTGAGAGCCCAGCAGGGTGAAGGCTGCTCAGAGATATGATCCCCAGCTATAAATACCCAGGGAGAGAAGCAGCAGAGAAGAGCTGCTTGTGCTAGTGGACAATGCTAGGAGAAAACATAAAAATAAATCAAACCCCAGAGGAATCAGGTGTATGTTGATGTAGACAGAAAATGGAATGAAGGGCTGCCCCAGGAAACAGCCTCCGAAACTGCTTCCCAAGAGGAGCAGAAATGTACAAACCCCTTTGATTTGTTTTTAAACAGAGATGGAAGTATTTATGAAAGGGAAACCAAACACACATGGAATTGCAACAACGGGGTCTTCCTAACCCAAACAGACCCTGACTTTCATCTCCAGCCATCACATAGCATCCCTTCCTGGGAAAGCACCCCCAGCACTAGCAGTGGAGAACCTTGTTGCACGGGGAAAAGGGGAATAGTTCTATTAGATTCCTGAGCATCCATTTCCCTGCCTCCTGTTATTGGAACTACACAGAGTTTAACCAAACTAAGCTGTGAGGAAGAACAAGCAGAAAACAAACCTGATAACGAGAAGATCCTCCAAAGAGGAGAGCACAGCTCTGAGGAGCACTTGGGGAACATCACTGATCTGGCAGTGCTCCCATTTACCTGCTCTGGAGTTACTATCCAAAACTAGAGCTTAGTTTCTTTGCTCCTTAACAAACAAACAAAACTATAAGAAAAGAGTCTAAATGTAGAATGACAAGAAAACAAAACAAAAACAAAAGCCTCCTGCCTTTGCAATCCAGGTGGATTTGCAATGAGTAAGACCTAAGACGTGACTTTTGGAGAACCACCACTGCAACAAAGTGTGTGATGCCCTCAAAGAAGCTCTACCTCCAGAGGCATGATTATCTGCTGCTTGAAACTCAGGACCTCACCTGGGTGTCTCCAAGTCAGACTTTGAGGACTTATCTTGGCCCTTGTTCCCAGGCCCATGTCCCACACAAAGTGCACACAGCAAACCAGGCTAAAATCTCGCCTTCTGCTGCCTCGGGTTCTCCCCAAATTACTGCTCACACAGCCAGGCTCTGTCACCACATCCAAATGTCAATGCATTTGGGCTAATCCAGACCAGGGCACAGAGCATTCCTCAGGAAGGGGTTCAGAGACTGCTCCACAGCTTTCAAACAGCTTTTAAGAAGGGGTGGATCAACTTCATCAACCCTGGGTGGCAACATGGCACGAGGAGAGGGGCAGGTCCTTGGGAAAGGGAATAATGAACCTCAGATTTAGCTGGGAAGTGTCTGGCTGCTGCTTCACGAATGAGTTATCCCATCTCTCCTGGCAAGAGCTGAGAACAAACGTCAGGCCATCCTCCGGCTCTTTGACATCTTCATCTCACTGCTCATGATGGGCGACTTCTCACTGCACAAGCGGATGTAATTATTACCTCAGGGGTAAATATTCGCTCCAGCATACAGAGAATAAGGCAGGTAACTCCCAGTCTGGGTTTCTAATCCCATTATCAGACACCTCCTCAGCATCATTAGACTGAATAACACAAAATGAAAGAGAGAGGGAAAAATTACCATTGTATTTCCAGTAATAAGAAGCATGGACAAGAGAGGAAATCATTTCTCTGAGTCATGCTCCCCACCCAAAGAATAGAAATATCTCCCCGTGGAAAAGCAGATGATGATGTGGATTAGCTACACTTAATTCTCATCATGGAAAAGGTCCTACGTGCAAATCCCAGCACAGAAAGCTGGTTCTGACTACTTAGGTGGCCTGGACTCCAGGGATTTGCTCTCTTTGAGGTCTGCAGGGAGCTGATGCTGCACATCCCTTGATTGAAAGGGGTGGGTCTGCTCCAGCCACGCTCCTCTGATCAACCTGCACCAATCCCAGGATGCGCACAGCCATGGAACAAAGGGAACAATTGTTCCAGATGCAGAAAGCAGCTCTGATGTAGCAGTTTGTAGTTTGGGAGCAGATTTGGGTCCCTGCTGCTCAAGAGCCAGCAGCATGGGTGGATCACAGCTCCCAGCTCCTGGAATCCTTGAAGGTCCAATCCCCCAGCTGCTGAAGGCCCAGAGGCATTCCAAAGCTGACCAGGAAGGGACAGAACTCAGGAAGGTTTGGAAGAGGAGCCAGAATTAGAGGCAATCTGAGCTCCCAGTAGGAAGAGGGGATATTCCCATCTCTCCTGGCAGGACCAGAGCACCAAGGCTTGTACAGGACAGGGATGGGTGACAGAAGCGTGTCTCATCTCACTGCACTGGTGCCATAATCTCCCATTAGAACAGCTTTAAGAAACGCCCAGCCTGGGACCTGTTTGTGTACTTAGCACTTGGAATCCACCACTTCCACCTTGTTTGGTTCTCATTTAGCCACCAGACATCCAGGAGAGTCTGCATTCTGCAGAGGCACCACGAAAGCTCCACAGAGAGCAGCTGTGTGATCTGCCCTCCCCCTCTGAACGTTATCTTGCTAAAAAGTACCCAAAAGTCACCCAAAAAATCTGCAGAGTTTACATCCAGCACTCTCAAGGAAGAGGCCCCGCTGCTTTCATGACCCTCAGACCTGCTTAACTTCACTCGTTGCAATGACCTCTCTGACACTTTGCAGGGGCGCAGGATCTCCTGAACATACGTCCACCTAACTCACCCTGTGGCTTCTTGGAGGTCTGCAAAGATCTGCACAACTTTAGAACTCGGTAGCCCAGCTCTGACAGCACTAAGAAAGGTTTTACTTCAGCTTGAATAAGAGCTGGGCTTTGGGTGTGGTGAGAAGTCTTGAGTGTCCAGGAACTGGTCCCATTCACCACTTAACAACAATGTTTGGGAAAGACCCAAGGGAAGTGTAAAAGGGCTGAAATATTTTACTATTGCATCGACAAGGGTTGAGTTCCTTTGCTTTTTTATGCAAATATGACCAGGGGGCAACCATCAGTTGCTCTGGTTTTGTTTGGGCTCTGGCTTGCTCAGCAGCCTCTTCCCCACGAAATCTTTAGCTTATGAAATGTCTATTTGAGAAATTTGTTTCTCACTAATCTCTTAGGCGGAGGGGGGGGGGAAACCCCAACAAACCCCAACCTCCTCCCAGTTGCATGCAGGAAGGTTGGCTGTCCAGGAAGCAGGATGATTTCAGGAACCTCTCAGTGAGTAACTCTCAACTATTACTCTCAATTGTTTAACAAAACAAGAACTTCAGTGTTTCCAGCAGTTACCCGACATGTCAGAACAGCCCTGGGGGGTTAAACCTCTCCCTCTTGGCACCTATGGATCCCAGCAGAGATAAGAGGCTTCCTTCCTCCCAGTTACTGCCACGCTAAGGTGTAATTATTCCGTTGCTTTGGGAATAATCCGTTCAAGATTAACAGTATGATGGGAAGGGGCTAGAATTGTGGGGAAAGCTTAGAAATCACAGGGTATTTAGTTATGAAGACACAAAAGAATTAAACCTGTGTGCTCTGAAGATTTATGTCCCAAAACAACTTATTCTTCCTCTGCTAAATCCTACCTGGTGGTACCAGACCTTGGGAAGGAATAGGAGTGAGGTTCTTACAGGATGGTCGTGCCCAACATCTAAGACTCAACAGGATTTAGGCTTCACCAAACCTCCACCTTTGTCAAGACACAGATTTGGGCCCAAATCCTGTATCATAGCCTAAATCTAATCCAACTGTTCTTTACTCAGCTGGGTGTTTTAACTTAGCCTAAAATGAAAACCTGCCATCCTTGCATGAATAAACCCAGAAAAATCCCTCTCTTCCCAGAACCAGAGCTTTTTTTAGCTGTCAAAATGTATAAAATAGTTCACTTCTCATTATGGTTGTCTTCCTAGTTTTTTTTTTTTCCTGTACTTTGATACAGTTAAGAACTTCACCTTGGCTTTTTCTTTCTCCCCTTTTTTCCCCACTCCTTCCTTTTTTACTGCCCCTTCTCCATCTTGCTCCTGAAGAAAGATGATGGAGAGAAGGTGGAACCTAAAACCCACCAAATTTCTTTGTACCAGCCTGGAGTTAACTGAATACATTTCTCAATTTTTGCCTTTTTTTTTTTTTTTCTTAAAGCCCATTCATCCTCTCTGGGACCTGGGGGGAGCTTACCACTTTGCAGGATGAGCTCAGTGCTTTGCAAAAATAATCTAAATGGTGGGTACAATAAAAGGTGGGGCACAGCCAGGACTCACAGATCAGAGCATTTCCATCCCTGTAGGGGAGCTGGGATTGCAACACAGGGGCTTGTTCCTTGCTGTTAGAACTGGTAGCCCAACACCCCTGAACATCAGCAAGGTTCAAGCCCAAGGGTGCACGTCTCTGATCTGACTCTTCCCATAGGCAACGAGCAGTTCCTAGGACAGTGGGTCTTGGTGACAGAAGGGTCAATAGGATAAAAAGGATTTAAAAGGATTAAAAACTCCCTTCAGGACCAGCACAAAGGCACTTGGAAAGCCCTTGGCTGCTGTCACTCCATCGATGGAAGTGATGCCTGCTGGCACAGAGTTCCCTCTGCTACATTTCAGCTAAGCTAAACAAGGGCGTCTATAATGAGGCTTGTAACATTCCTTCTGGGTCTCGGGAGCATGAAACAGGTACAACTCAAAACCACAAGAGCTGGGCATCCCCACAGCTCCCTTCAAAGGCTAAACTCAATCAGACAGGCTTTCTCCAGCCCAACTTCCCAGCCCATCTCAGCTCAAAGCAAAGTTACTCAATTCTTTGCATTTCAGCCACAAGATCAAAAATCAGCCCAACAGAGGAAAAAACCAAAACCCCAACCTGAAAACAAGATGAAAGAGAGCACTTGCCTATGAACAGTGGCTGGGATCAGCCTGTTCTGTTCTACTGTATCTTGTAGGTGTTTTTCTCCAGCTGCAGATGTAACAGAGCAGTCAAGTATGAGAAGATTTAGCCACAAAAATAATGCAACGGTTTTACCCCCCTTTTCTGGCTATTCAAACACACACATTCTGAAGGTGCTTTATGTGAACATTCAAGAGATTATCAGGAAAATCAGGGGAAGTAATTCACTGTGAGCACCTATCAGATGGCTCTTCAAGTGCTAATTTTGCACTTTCGCATGGAAAAACAAGACACTGAGATTGCTACTCACCCAAAAGAGGAACAAAAACATCTTCCGTGTCTTAGGGACTCATTAGGAACTAGCCCAGACAACCAGAGTATTGCATTTTCACCCAGATAGACTCATAAGTGATTAGAATGGGATTAGCCAAAAAATAAAATCACTGGAACTGTTCCCACTCTTAAGTGGGGTTGAGTCAGAAACAATTATTTTCATCTGGGAAGTGAGAAATGTCATTTTGTAAAACCTACTTTACTCTTCATTGGGGAATGGCCAACTTAGGTTTCCAAATCACAAGCAAAGCAATCTTTAAATTCCATGGAAATTTTGGATATTTGTATTTATGTAAAATTTTGTATTTCCATGTTTATTTTTACCCCTTTCATTGGATATGGCATAAACACCACACATCCTATTTCAGGGCAAAGTGAATTTACTTTTTTTGATTGTGTCCAATTTCTACTTTCCTTTTCCCCTCACCATGTCAATCTATCAAAATTCCTCAAATTCAATTAATCCAACAGATGCTAAATTCAAAAAAAAAAAACCCAAACCCAAACCTCAATCCAACCAACAATGAAAAAAACAAAACAAACCCACAAAATAAAACAACCCAACAAAAAATATTTCCTGGAACACATTTTGGTTGAAGAAAAGGCTATGCACTGAAATTTCCAAATGTTATGTTTAAAATACACTTGAAAAGTTTATTAAAAATAAATCCCTAGACTATATTTCCACTTTGAACTCAGAGAAGTTAAAATATCTCTGATAATCAGCTTATGTTTCTGGAATGATCTGCACCAAAAATTGGCTTGAATAAACCATTCAGGCTTCTAAATAAACCCATCAGAGACTCTTGTGGACACTTTTCATCATTGCAATCTGATGGTGAAACTCCTTAGACAAATTATTGCTGGTAAATTGCTCCCTTCACCCTGAGTCCTACCACAGTAAGACTTGTGGAAACATTTTATTTTGAGATAAGTGTTGGTGCAATGACCCAAGAACAATAGAGGATGGTTATAGGCTTCATAGACCATCTCATCTAACTCCTGTATAAACAGGCAAGTTCAGCTCTGGAAAGAAAAAAGGATGAAAAAAAAGATATCCACAGATAAAGAATGTGAAGCAAAATACTGTATCATGACTCCAGCCAAGTGCCCCATCACCCTCACCTCTCACCGTGCCTGTCACGAGTACATCAGGGCTCTGTGCAAGGAGCAACAGTTCAAAGACAAACTTTGACACATTAACAGCCAAGGAAAGACTTCGTGGCTCACAAGGTGGTTTCAATACAACAGGCAAGAAGGAAATATTTTCATCCCATTTCCATCTCTGTGCCATAAACCCCAATAAGCTAAATGGCACCATACGTGGTATTGCCAGTGTTTCTTGCAAACAAACATTGCCCAGCTGTGGTAAAGTTGTTTCAAGGATTAGCTGCAGACCTATAAATAACTTTAAGTTGATTACTGTGTATTAAGTACACAATGACCCACCCTGGCTTCACTGCAGTTGGCTGGAGCTTCACCATGCCAGTATTACCCAGTGAAGACACGTGCTGCTACAGAGCTAATGCAATTAAAATCTTCCAAACATAGTTCAGCAAGAAACTGGGGGGAAAAAAATCCAAAATTAACATTCTCCCCCCTCAACACTCCTTGAGGTGTGTGTGAATTGCCCCAGAAAAGAGGGGATATTAAGATTTCCCTCCTCATAGCTCACAAAGACCCATTTATTTGGCATCCAGATACAACTGTGGAAGTTGAGGTGACAGAAAACAGCTGGAACACCAGCTTTCTCATTTCTGGCACCATCATCTGCACCCAGTGACCAGGTGGCTTCAGGAACAGCCCTCCAGCTACCTCAGCAAGGCGCCACAAAAGTCAGCCCAGGCCTTGCTGCACAGTAGGGTTATGGAAAGTCTGATGACTCCCCTTTTCTCCTGGGTCTGCTAGAATAGAAAAACCCAGCCTAGAAAAGTCTGTCTAGAATTCTGAAAATGAAACAACAACAACATCTGCTTTATTTATATATTTAATTTTTAATTAAAAAATAAAGGTTATCTTAATACATCTCTTGCAGCCTTTGGGCAAAATACACCCTTAACAAGACTTTATGAAAACATGATGCACATCTACTCTTGGCACACATCTTAAAGGCGAGCTTTCTGCAGCAACTTCTTAAATCCATCATTCTCCCCAACCCCCTGAAAATATTTAAATGTTCTTTTAAAAAAAACTCTAGAAGAAAAAAAATCAGAAGTGGGCCCAAAGCAAAAAAAAAATATCCCAGATCCAAGCAAACCAAAGCTTCTGGAGCAGACTCAAATCCAAACCCTTATCTGGTTCCAAGTTTTATCCTGGCTCACTGCAAATTCACAGACAGCACCCGAATGACCGTGAGAGATGAAATCTGACTGGTGACCCGGGTACGAGTCGAGCTTCGGAAGTTTTGCTTTTTACAAAGGGGTCCGATCTCCTTCCTAAAACTGTTTCAGTTGGGCCCATCCCTAGCAGAACTAAGTGCTGGTTACACGATGAAACGGTGCTGTCAGAGCTCCCCCATTTCTGAGCTGTCCCTGATCACACCAGACCGAGGACTCCACCCATGAGCACTACTTTAAAAGGCAAGGATCAAGTCAACCTCCTGACACGGCTGTATCACTACACATCCACCTCCTGCAGCACACGAGGAGCCCTGGATTTCTCCCTTGACTTCTCTTGGCTTTCTAGAGGTGTTTTAATCTGGAAAGAGAGTCCAGGCCCCCACCATGACCTGTGCCACCAGAGCCATGGCTTGTTGCCACGCACACGGGGTGTCTTGGCTCCACCATGACCCACAATGGCTGATTCCCAAAGGCACAAAGTGACCAATTGTTAGACTTATACACAAGGTCTACATATATATATATTTATATATATATGTACACACACACAATTACATACATATTTAAATATATATATACATATATATATTTGGTTTTGGTTTTTTTCTCTTTTTTTTTTTTCTTTTCTTC
>JANIJG010022399.1:0-13045 GCA_024611175.1 Megaceryle torquata
CGAGCGGCACCGGCCCGACTTGAAGGCAGCTCTCGCCCGCCCGACCACCTGCTGCATCCTCTCCATGGCCGCTCAGCGCTGCGGGGAGGGACCAGCAACACCCAGCTCACCACGGGCCTCCCCTCCCACAGAAGAAAACGCCAGCATTTCCCCATGGCACAGGGCACACCCTCAACCACCAGCTGCCGTCCCCCCGCCCGCCTCGAGGACCGGTATCCGCCCTCGCTTGGCCCCAATTCCGAACTGTCTTCTTGAAATCTTAAATAATTTCCTGCAGTTCGTGATTCAGGGAAGTTTGAAAAGCACGGCGAGCAAATGTCAGTACAACGGTGTCACGTCAGCAACCGCTCCCGGGCTGGGCCGGCGGCCCCTCGCCTTTCCCCGGCACCGAGCACTGCCCTGTAAGGCCACGGCGAGCGCCCCGCCCCACCCCACCCCAAGGAACCCCCGCGACCCTCGAGCGCCAACCGGGTTGAGGCGAAACCCCCGACAGCGGTGCTGCCCCAGCTCGCTGCACCGGCGGGGGGACGCACACCAGACCCCCCGGGGCGGTCCCGCAGCCCCCGGGGCTCCTCCCGCCGCCGCGCCCCGGAGTCTCCACTCGCCTCAGACGCTTCCGCCTTCCGCCCACGTGACGACGGCGCCGCGCGCCCACCGGGGCGGGCGCGGACCGGAAGCGGCCGGCGCGTGCGGTCCGGGGAGGTGCAGCGGTTCCCAAACCCACCCCCCCACACCGTGCTTCGTGCCGCAGGTTAACGGCGTCCCCCGCCCGCGGGAACCGGCAGCACCTGGATTCCCAGGGTCAGGGACCGTCCTTCCCTCCTGCCGGCGGCCCCGCGGTCTGCGGTGCAGGAGCGCCGGGCAGCTGGGAAAAGCTGCCGGTCGCCCGTGGGCTGGCTCCGGGAGCTGCGCCGAGCCGGGGGCGGGACTGGGCCTGGCCCTGCCTAGGACCCGGCGGGCGCTGATATGCTGAGGTGGGCAGAGAAACGCGTTGCGTGAGATTTCACCGGGGCAGAGTCCCCTCCGGGTTCCTTATCCAAGGCCCAGGGGCAGCTTTACCCCCGCGGGTCTCCCTTCAGAGCAAATGCTCCTTGAACTCACCGAGCGCCTCCGCTGTGGGCGACGTTTCTCAGCCCCGGTGCTGGTGAAGGAGATCATGGTGCCCTTCCAGCAACCTCGTGCACGCTGGGGAGGGAGAGAAGTCGGTCACGGAATACCGGCCAGCAAGGGCTGAAAACGCAGGTGATGTTTTGTAGGAGGCAAAGAAGTCAACAGGAATAGCCTGGCCACGACAGTCAATTAACCTCCATACAGCTCTCACGTGAGAAACAAGCTAAAAAACTTAAAAAAAAAAAAAAGGCAGGGAAAAGAACCGAGACAAGGCTGGGCTCATTCCAGATAAAAATAGTTCTGCCACAACTTGTTCTATGAAATGCAACAGAATTCTTTGAAAATTACTCCTGAGTTGTTTATGTGCTGCTGCTTCTGACAGCGCTCTGATGTAGGCCAGTTACTGCTAATGCTCCTCGACAACCTGCCCAAAGCCCCAACCCACCACAACCCGTGTCACACTGGGTGCTGGTGCCCAGGAGATGGGGCCAGTGCAGAGTGCACGCTGCCCCCCAAAGTTTCATGCCATCTTCCCAGATCAGCACAGCTCTCTGAGGCTGGGGTTGCCCTTTAATTGAGTCCTGACCCCCTCCACCCCCCAGAAAAAAAAAACCAAGCACCACAAAGCTTGGCTTCTGTCAAGTCAGTTGGCTTTGCTAACAACTCATGGGCTGCACGTGTCAATGTTTCTCAAGCTATTGCACAAATCACAGCAGTAAAGAGCCTGCTGTGGAGAATGACAAGAGCCACTGCCAAGACTTGCATGCAGAAGGCAACGTCTGAAAGAAAAACAGGCAGGTCCCTTGCACTGTGCTATGTGGAAAGGAGCCTGTTTGCATTCCAGACACCGTGGGTAGAAGCAGGAATGTTCCTTGCAGGAGCGTTACCTGATGCAAAGCAAAGGTGCTCTCCTCCATCCTGTTTAAGTGTCCTTGCAGGCCAGAGCTCTGTCCGGGTACCACGCTGTCTGCCTGTCCAAGGAAATTCGATAAGGAGTTAATGCTACTGCAATCAAAGCCTTTGACCTCTGCATGGAGCAGTGTGGGGAGGCAGCGCATCCCCATGGGAGCAGGGAGAGGGTTATTTACTTACTTCTTCCAGAGCAGCCATTCTCCACAGCCTGTAAAATTCTCACCCTTCTGCCCGAGGGTTTTTGTGCCACAGCAGTCCTTCTTGGGCTTGGCGTCACTCACAGGAGGCAAACATCCCATCTCCCAGTTCATCCCAGTGGCCAGCAGACTGGTACTGTGCCACGCTTTCACAGAAAGCTGGTATACGCAGAAATGAGACAGCAGCAGCGTGCTGCATCCTGGGAGACAGTCCCTTTCAGTCCTTGTCAGGGACATCTTTTAGCCAATTATGCACAAGAAACAAGGCTGGGGGCGTTTTGAAGCATTGCAAAATATCTGTGGAGTCTCCCTGGTGCAGCTGGGCGAGACACGTGGATTTCAGGGAAGTGTAAGATCTGGAGAGAGATGGAAGGACACCCCAGACAGCACCTGATGAAAAGTCATGCTCTGCAGCATGCTCCCCATGCCCAGGAGCTGACAGTATTTTCTATTTTTATTCAGCCACTACGGAACTATAAAGAAGGGAACTATTTTGGGGAAAGTAATCGAGCTCCAGAGGAATCGGGAGGTAAGCGGTGCTGGGGGTGCTCCCCCCCCTCCTGGAGTCGGTGATGGCCAGGCAGGGTGGTGAGAGAGGCTCCTGACTTTGTGCTGCTCCTTGCCCTGCTCCCAAAAGCCTCCAGCAGAGCCTGGGGAAGGAGGACTTTGGTTTGGAAGATAAGCTGCACCGTTATTTGGTTTCAAGAGTCCACCAAATAACACAGCTAATCAATAAGTGGGTTTTTTTAGGTTGCACACCCATGGACACAGAACTTCAAAGTTTTTAGCTAGGCTGACAGGCCCCAATTTCTGCTTCAATGTCTACCTAGTCTCAAGCTCCAAGTCTTCTCTGAAAGTCACACAATCCAGGCAGTGGCACAAGAGGACAAGCAGATACTGAAGCTCAAAGAGCACTCAATCATAAAAGCGGGTCCAGAAGATTAACAACAGGGAGAGTTTTTAAGGAACCTACAGGAATAAATGCAGCTCAGTTCATTTATGGCATCACTTGTTTTGAAAGCTGTGGCTGATCTCACATTTGTAAGAACAAGATACTGTGTAGTACAGAGCCATGGTCTGTGGGCTGCATTGTAGACATGCTGGGGTGATGGAAAATGTGAAAACGACACAAAGAAACAATGAAAATGATTGGCACAAAGACTGCAACAAGACTCACCAGCACCGCTGGCACTTGGTTTGCTTTCAGCCAAAGAGGAGGGGGGAGCCTGCCACATACAAAAGCCTATTGAAAAGGTGTTTGTCTGAAGAAGCAGTGCCAAGACTTAGTTCGACTGGGCTCCAGCTGACTTAAAGACCTCAAGAAAGGGGTTACCAAGATATGCTTCACTGATCTACAAAAAGGAGGAGCTATGTGGGCAACTTTTAAAAAGCCACAACCAGGGCTATGGCTCAGGTTGCATGGGGAAGTGCAAGATAAAAGATTTGCTTAAATACTTAAAGGCATCCTGGACAGTCAAAGATAGTAGCAAGCAGAGTTCAGAGCAGACAAAAAGTCAAAGGGTCAAAATTAAAAAAAAAAAGACCCCACTCAAAGTAACAGGAGAGGAAGCAAGAGTCAAAAAGGAGGTGGGTCACCAGTCAGGCCACAAGCCAGCCAATCTGAATTTCAAAGCCTCAACAAACTTTGAAAGCACTGGCCACCACCTTTACTTGCTCTAGACGAAAAAGAAAGCTGCCCTCTTTGGTGAAGCTGGGCCATGCACTGCACAATGCTTCAACACCAGCAATCATGTTGCTGTACAAGAAATGAGGAAGTAGCAAGGACTATGCAGAATGTAACGAGGCCCAGAACAACTCACACTCCTTCAACTGAAAACTACTTCTCAGAGTAACTCGGAGTATCTTAGTTGCAAGGTAAATTAAATAGATTTCATTTTCTGTATCAGAGGAAGGGCTCAGAATTCAACTTCTTGCTTATAAAAAGCAAATGTCAAAATCAACGTGCTTTAGATTCCTCTACTATGGAGAGTGGAACACATATGGAGCATGGAGCTCTTGAGTAGATGCTAGAGAGCTGGGCTAGAAAAGCAGCACATCAAATATCTCCTTTCAAGTTCTATCTTTCAAAAGGCTGAAGAAAAAAAAAAAAGTATTTGGTAGAAACAAGCACCTGCTGTTCAGTGCAGAGCTGAAGACAGAGGACAGCTTCAGGATCTTTGTGGAATGAGTTTATGCAGAAAGACAGGCCATGAACATTGGTCTCCTCCTCCTGAAAACAGCAAACAAGAATAGCCCTTTTCTTCTCCTCCTGTTTGTGCAGCTGGAGTCTTGCTGGCAAGAGTGGAAGAATGAGCTTGAATCCTGAGGAAAAAAAAACAAAAACAAACAACAAAACCACAGAAAACCAACGAAACCCATTTAGTTCCTGGGAAAAGCAGCCTATCTCCTTGAGTTGTTGTTAAAGCTTTTGCTTTGTTCCTAGATCTGTGTTCAGATGTATCATTAGCATTCCCTGCTCACTCCTTCCTCATCCTCTTTAGGTGCCAGTCACAAGTGTGTGTGGGGTTAAATAATAAATTGGGAAAAGTTTGATAGTACAATTAAGAAATACAACAGCTGCATACCAGCTACCACAGCACACCTCAGCTGGGGAGAGGATATTATCTACAAGGTGGACAAAGTCTATTTTTCCTAAAGTTTGGATAGAAATTGTAACTTCAGTGCCAGTTTTTGTTAACTAGCTCTGTATATGCTGCCCTGGCAGCTCCTCTTTGCTCGAGGCAACAAATAAAGCACCTTGTTGAAAGAACATGGAGCTGTGACCCAGCAACCTACTTACCATAGTTGTTTCCAAATCCAAGTTTAAAAAAAAAAAAACAAACACAAAAAACCAAAAAGCAGGGTAAATAGTTTTCCTAAAGCAAGGGAAAACAAACCCAAGGACACTTTGTGCCAGGGGTATCTAGAGATAAGGAACCTGAACAAGTTGCCCCAGCCTGCCCTGGTGGCACGTCCAACAGCTTGAGGTGAACAATCAGCAACTGGTTTAACCAGTACAGATGAGTTTGGGTTTTTTTTGTTGGTTGTGGTTTTTTTGTTTTGTTTTGTTTTTTAATTTAACACCATTGGCCTTTTAGTCAGAGACAGAGAAACTTGGTTTTACCATAGAAACACTTCTAGTGTCAGTATTTATTTTTACCTTAATATACATTTATACAGGCCATAATAAAAAGGCTATTACGCAACAGTTCAGTGAGTTATTACCTAGTTTCAAGAATAATGCATGCAATTACAAAGGAGAGGTAGAAACACCGTATTAAAGACCTAAAAATACAAACATTATATAAACAAACACTTTCAAATTAAACTGTTGGAATTTCATACAGATAAATAAGGTAAAAAGTACATTACTGTGTCAAAGTAAAGGAAACACATGGTTATCCGAACACCGAAACAGTATTTTGATGTGTAAGCCCTGTACAACTTTGTCAAATAGTTCAGACCACTGCATTTAAGAGGATTAAAATGATTTTTGTCCTGGAGAATGGTTTATTCAAGTATTCAAGCAGTTGAGTGACTCAAAAAAAAAAAGTCCCAAAAATAAAGTATAGGAACCATTTCCAGAGAAGCTGATCTGCCTAAATACTCTGCAAATCGCTGTCCTGATGATCTCATGGCATACTTGAAATGATAATGCCTATAAGGCTAAATGAAGCTTCCCACCTCTCCCCCAAAACGCATACAAAATAGTCCTGATTTTTCACACGTTGTATGTAGATATTCTACATCAGTTTCCCGGCATCTCGAACGCCAGCGTTTTCTTCTGGTTTTGCATGGTTCCTGGCAGAACCTTTTCGTTTACAGTATTTCTTGTAATACTGCCCAAGAAACAAACTACAGAGAACTGTCATTACATCCCTAGAGACTGCAGGCATTAATGCACAGATCGCATGCACAACAAAAGATGCAACCAAATCTAGATAAAAAGCAAACAACCAGCAACTCAACATTGCTATTACTGAGAAAGTCCAGAGCAGTAGTTACTCAAGTATTAGACAAATAGGTATAAAATGGAAGGTTCACATGAATACAAGTTTTTACACTTTGTTTGAAAGTCTTCTAGAAGCTACATTTGAAATTCTGAAAAGAATTTTATGTACACTGAAATGAAATTCAGCCAAGTCCATTGTGCCTTCTTTCGCTATTTTTTTTATATATATATATATATAGTTCTCAAAAAATGAATATACAGTTGCTTTAGTAAATTAGTGCAAAACAAAATATTTTGGAAGAAGATCATCAAATTGTATCCACATGAGCTGAAAACCCCCTGGGGATTTTGGACAGATGGAGCTTGGTTTCTTCCATTACCACCTCTCCCCTGTGTAACGAGTGCTCTCTCGCCATCCATTCATAGGACAAGCTGAGCCGTGTTTACAACACGTGAGCTCTGATACGAGCCAGCTTAGCCCCAAAAGCTTCAAAGAGCATTAGCACATGGTTAGGGTTTCCCAAATTCACTCTGCCACGTTTTACTGGCAACTTAAAAATATTTTTCACAAAATTTTGAGGGAACCTTCTGAGGGAAATGTCTTGGTGTACCTGATGCAGAAGGATCCACTCTCTATAAACCTTTTGAGGAAAAAAACACAACCCCTGATCATTCAAGTTCAAAGCACACATACAAGGATCAGTTTGAAATGTGAAGAAAGATTCTTTTAAATTCTGTTGCTAGGAAGAAAAAGGAGCTGCTGGATCAGTAAGGCAAGTGTACTTTTGGAATTTCTCCTCTTTGAATATGCTGCTGTTTCTTTGGTAGTCACCACAGAAATGTAAGAATCATCTTCCACGTGGGGCAGAACAAGGACAACAATTAAGCTGTAGTGAAAAAAAGTGCAGTATCACTGATGTGGTCCCTTATGTTCACACCGTCTGGTCCTCGGGATATTCCTACTGCTCATATACAGCCACCGTGCTACAGCAAAGTGCAGAAAGCCTTCGCTCGATGCTAGATTTATCTGCAGAGAGAGGTAAGAAAGGGGTGATGACTTCAGTGTTATTTTACAATCCATTAATACCATGTAATTTTCAGTATTCTCATTATTCAACACAAACTTACACTTGTGTACGTTTTCTATATCTGCAGGGTCTTGCAGTATTTTAGTCAGTCCTTCCAGCAGCAAGGCTGCTTTGTGGTATCGATATGTGATATCCTCAGTGTGCTGGAACATCTCATCCAGAGCTGCCGACTGAACCTGGAATCAGTCAGGAGATTCAGTTACATAAATGGGCATTAGGCAAGTGATGAAATGAAAAATTTAGAATGAATGATAGAAAAGCATCATTAAGTACATCTGAGCCTTAATTTAGCTGGTCTGTTTTTATAACTAAGACAACAAAAAGAAGTTTGAGAGAATACAGCGCCTGTGCTGCATTAATTAAAGATATCCTGCACATATAAACTATAAAAGCACTTTTTGATCTTTTGTGTTTACATGTTACAACAACATATAAATAAATATGCTTGATCTTATACCTACATTGTCTTGTAAAGAACACAGATTAATTGTGCGCGATGACACCGTTATCAGGGTTAAGCACAATATTTGCCCGTATCATCTGTGTGACACCTATGTTAAAGACTTCCCCTCTCATCAAAAAAAAAAAAAAAAGCATTTATGTTTCCTGGATGGTTACTGCATCTGCTCCACGGCAGATAAAAAGTTTATCAATTACATGCAAAATCTTTCACATATTTGCTACCATTTTTCGTTTGTACGGACAGGCTGATCTTCAAAATGACTTGGTACATTGATGAAGCTACTTCTGTTGCTCCCCTGCTTTGGATGAGACGTCAGCAGGCAGGGCTGTGTAGCTCTGGAGGTCATTTCCTACTGTTTATGTACCAAATGTGCTGATGTAGGGGAGATGTCCCTGAGGAACAGAATTTGCCAGGAACTTTAGCCACAGTTAAGGCAGGGCAGGAAAGAGAGTGAAAGACTAACAAAAATTACCACAAAGAGAATTCTGGAAACGTATGTTCTATTTTCTGGTTATGTAGAAGAGGTGTGCAGGAGAAGGGAGCAATTCAGCTCCATGTCCCATCATTTAGGGAAGAGCAGTGACCTACCATCTCTACCGCACAGCTGTAGATGAGTTTCTCTGCAGTTACACTGTTGATTTCATCAATGAACCGTTGCTTGTCTGAAAAGAAACGATTCAGCTTTTCCGTCAGTTTCTTGCACATGCCGATACAGAATTTGTATCTCTCATTGAGGCTTTTTACAACTGGAAGAAAGGAAATAAGACATTAAAAAACACCCAACAAACAACAAAACCAACCAACAACACAGGCCAGCTTCAGCTTTTCCCAGCTCTATCAAAGTCAATCTGTTTAAATTTCTGCTTTAAATGTTTATTTTACTCTATCGCTTCTATGAATTAGGTATATATCAAATAATTTCCATTTCAAGTGAATAACTGCCCATTTCTTACCAATTTGTAGCTGTATCTTTGTTTACTATCAGAATTGTGCAATTGTACATATCTGCAATTCTCTTGTACAGAAGCAAACAAACAGATGTTGCAATTTAAGCTTTTCGAGCGATGTATCAGCAAAGAAAATTCACAAGCACAGCAAATGGGATTACGTTGCACTCACCTTGCTTAACAGCAGTGGACGGGTTCAGTTTCCCCGATTTGACCTGTGCTTTGGCAAGATGCAGAGAAGATGCTAGTAACTGGGCGGCTTTCATATACAACACCAGCTGCTCTACTTGTCTGGAAAAGGCAAGAAAAAAAAAAGTAATTATGATCAAAACACCTTTCTTGAGCACATTCAAGCCACAGGCAGACTCTGCTTTTTAATCACAATCCTATGCAGGACCCAGCAGCAAAGGAAGACAGATGTTTAAAATGCAACTCCACCCCTCCCTTCCCTTCACAAACACTGTCACGGGTTGAGAGTACATCTGCTCAGCTAGTTGCTGCTGCAGCAAATACAAACTGCTTTAATCTAGACATTTTAAAAAGGAATGCTTATTTGGGAGGACTGACTGCCCGAGGTCAATGTCTTACCACAAGTGACTGGGTGTACTTTTCTCACAGTGGCATTTCCTATGCCCCTGGAATTCTCAGCTGTGAAAAGCAAATCCTATGCAGGTTTTTTTTTTTTTGGTTGTTTTCTTTTTGGTTGTTTTTTGTTTTGTTTTGGTTTTTTTTCAGGAAGAAGGCAGGAAGTGGAACTGCCCTTTCCCACCACTCCAAACTTCCTGTATTTCTCCTTCCTTTTGATTTTGTATTAAGACTCACTGGTTCCACTGAAAAAAGGTCAAATTTGGACATTCCTTCCCAACCTCCACCTCAGTGCTACTGCTTCAGCCTGGCCAACAGGACAGGCGAGGGCTCAAATCTCACAGAAGCTGGTACACAAATTTCCAGGCTTACAAATGCACTGCTGCACCCGAAGCCTCAACTCCTCACCACTTTCCCAACTTAAGTGGCAGGCCAGAGAACGCTGTCCTTTCATTTGTCTGCGAGCAAATGTCTCTCCATCCTTTGTTTTTTCTGACCTGTCTTTGGTTGTTTAAAAACTTAGTCCTACAAAAGATTCTGTACAGTAAAACAATCACTTCCAAAAAAGAAAGGCATAGTTTGAATATATTTTTGATGTATTCAATATTTGCTAATTCTCTTGATACTATTTGACTGCATACTTACCCCCATTCTTTGCTCAGCTGGCTGATCTGATCAACAACTATGCTCTCCTGGATTTGGTACAGCGAAACTGCAGAAGTGCACAGGTCTGGGTTTCCTCCTCGGACTGCTGTCAGATCCAGAACGCATTCTGTAAATGTCAGCATCATGTTTAGGTGACGCAGTGTATCTGTATGTTCTCTCTGTCAGAGGGAAAGATGACGACAGTTTAACCACTATAAGCCATAAAGCAAACAAGTGCACTTAAAATTCTTGTTAATCAGTGGAGGATTTCTTGGTATGTCAGTCCTCCACAGAAATCCCATTGTAGCAGAGCCAGCAGTAGGGATTACAGGACCAAATGGCTTCGGACAGATCAACAGATATTAATTCGTTCTCTCTTGGTTAATGATTTCAAGATACTGTAGCTTATACTTGAGAGTCTTTCAACAAAGCCAAAGGAATTGGGACATGGAGGTCTATGTTTGTTGAAACGTGAGCAACTAAAAGAATCACAAGTGGGACATATTACTTTTATTATCAGCAACCCAAAAGTATGCTCAGCACTTGTAGGAGAAGCCAGGAGGAACATTTGGCTTTTATTATGTAACAGACTTGATACCTACAATATTTAAAGCTTCATACTTATCTGCTTCACTCTAATCTACATGTAGAGCTAGAACTATACTCTGTCAAAAGGTGGCTGTTCCAAAGTTTATGATTTAAAGTAAACAACTTCAATTAGAGATAACGACTCGCTGCTTCTTGGTGACTAGAGCAGAAACTACATGCATAGTCTGTACTCAAAAGTTAACCTTCAAAACTTATCAAACCTATCTTAGCAATATTTATATAATCTTTTCATTAGTAATGCAGGTCTAAATACATTTTAAACTCTATCTGTGGGAAGAATACAGTGTACTGTCAAACATTTAAGTTACAACATAAAGATTCAATAGGAATCCAAACACCTTCCAGCAAGATGTGAATGAGAAAACAGAACAGCAATCTGTCTTGAGAAATTTACACTCCAAGGATAGCATTCTGGTGACAGACCACCCCAATTTCTGTTCTTAAAAGTGTCACTCCTCCACACATTAAAAAAAAACAAAATAGGACACTCTTCCCACAAGTAGGATTTAATGTCATCCACTGACTGTGAAGAAGCAGTTAAAAAACAATGCCCAGAGGGATATTGCCACAATCAGCACCCACATCCAGAGACTTGGCATTAAAAGAGAGGCCCCTTTGGAAGGCTCTGGTGAACAAAAGCAGTCATGTTCCTTTGGTCACCTATTCAAACACGTGAAATGCCAGGAATAGCTACTGAAGAGAAACTGTCCACACAACTGATACAGGAATATTTTCAACATCTTAAAAAGGAGTATGTGAGATAGCAAAGCGGAAACTATAAAGTGCACTGAGCAGTTCTGTTTTTACCATGTCTCTGTTTTAGCAGCATTATACATTATAAAACACAAAATTATTTTTGCTATACCTCCATTAAAGTTTCCTCAGGCAATTCTGGAGCTTCAAAAGTGATAAAGCCCTCTAAGCTGGGAGGCGAAGTACCATAAGGCATGTACTTCAGACTTGGAGCTGCCTCGGCTCCCGGAGGAGAAGAACCCATATAAATACCAGGAGGAGAGCCCATATATACACGGCCACTAGTAGAGCAGAGAGACCCTCCAGAACTGTTTGATCCAACTACAAGAAAAATAACACACATATTCAGTCTAATAGGTTGTTCCACCTCGCAGCACTGGGGCTGCAGACGATAGCAAATGACAAATGAGTAGCCATCACAGATTCACTCTTGGGAGGCTCTCCTCGTTGTTTCCTTGCATCACTCCGTAGAGAATGCAGAGGCTACACCACGACAAACAGTGATGACTGGTAATCAACATGGATTCTGGGGAACAGCTGACAAGGATTCCAAGGCAAAAAGCCCAACAATACAGAGCAAAGGTTGTGTTACAGTTCACTGCTGCAGACTCCTGCTCATTCTGAGCAGATCAAGGCCTTCACCTTGAGATCTTTGATATCTGGTAGCACAGCCAACACATGCCAACATGCAGTCAGCTCACACCCCTTGTGTGGTGCTTCTGGTACAATGCACAGCAGCAGGCAAAAATGCAAAATCTGAAATCTGATTTTTCTTCTGCATCTTTGTCACAGAGATCTCTTATACTCCCTGGGGGGGGAGTAAAGCTGTGCACACAGGAGGTTACACGCTGCTGTGCTGTAAATGCACACCTCTGTCCCTCTCCTTAGGGGAGAGAAAAGGCAGAAGCTGGCCAATACTAATCTCCACTTTATAGAGAGCTTTCACTATATGGACTAGAGGACCTGCTGTGCAAGGTAGTAATTGGGCAACTGGCCCAAGAAGTGGGCAAGCCTAAATACTGCATTTGAGAACAGCCCACAATTGTCAGGGAAGTCTTACCTGAGGTGGTTCTTGTTCTGAGGACCATATGGGTGCAGGTAGGAGGGGTGGCGCTGCTTGGAGGGGACCCAACAGTAAACATGACAGCCCGAGAACTTGCCCCGCTTCCCATGGAAGGAGGTGCCATTGCAATTCCATAGGCCCCTGCTGGAGCTGGAAAAGAAAATTTCAGCAAGTTGGTTCCTATTATATATAATGATAGCAGGAAGTAATTATGTGCAGCAAACTGGAGCACTGCAACACAACATGCTTTGATGTAGATCCAAGACTTGGACTAGTTAGAAGTTCTGACAGCAAATAAAACAAGCTGAGTGGACAGGCTTGGCAATACACAAAGAGTCAAGATGCAGTCTACACATATCTCTTTAATTTCCATCTCTCTTCACTTTATCCTCAACTAGAAAAGAGCAACAGAGGCTCTCTCTGACAACCTGAGGACAACACCAGTCCTGTAGCAAAGGACACAACAGAAAAATTCTAAAGGCAGACCATGACAGGTCTGGAGGCTATGGACCAGCCCTGTCTATAGAACTCTGTCCACCCGCTCAAGAACAAGGTGAGAACTCCTGGTGGCCACTTGTAGTGAGGCAGGAGAAACGGGGGGGGGGGGGGGGGGGGGGAGAAAAGGCACAGAAAATAAAAAAAAGGCAAAAAAAAAAAAAGGGGGGAGAGAGAAACAAAAAACAAAAAAATTTTTATTTAAAAAAAAAAAAAAAAAAAAAAA
>JANIJG010022399.1:13145-29955 GCA_024611175.1 Megaceryle torquata
GAGGGAAAGAGACTTTCGGCTGCGCCTCCTCTCATCCTTCCCAGAGGCTTCCCGAGCCGGGCAGCCCCCAGAAACGGCCCGGCCGGACAGGGCCTACGGGGCGGCGGCGGGAGGGGCCGCGCTCGGGGGAAGACAGGAGGCCCTAGAATTACATAAACTGTCATAGAAAAACAAGGTGGAAATGGGAAATCAAACAGCTAAAAATCTTGTATTAAATTAATAAAAAACCCAACCAACCAACCAAAACCCTCAACTCCCTCCAGCCAGCACAGGCAGTTGAGATATTTCTGTGTTTAGCACAGAAATAGGTTTAAAAATAACTGAAACAGAAAAATATCTATGCTAAATAAACGGAACACATCCCCTTAAAGTGTAACACAAAGCTTCTCTACTGAGGCTAAAAATCATCCGAACCAATTATCAGTGTTGGCAGCAGAATTGTATCTACCTGGCACTCCCTAAAAACCCCAGCCCATAAAGACAGCCTGGATGTACCAGCCTGTTCCTCACCTGTATCCATCGGTCGCTCTGTATTGAGGCTGTCTGTACTGCCTTGATACAACTGGCCGCCAAGGGTAGTCTTTACCTGTTGATCTGATAGCTTCCCAGTACTAACAGACCTAGACAGAAAAACAAATGAATTCACAACCAAGTTCTGCAAGAAAACCTTCCTATCTAACTTGGGGTTAGGCAACTAAGGGTGACTTTCAGATTCTTTGTATTATTATTCTAGAGAATTTTTCAACAGAAGTCTGAAAGTCTGGAAATCTCGCTGCTCATCATGGACCTGCTGAAACAGAGCTAACCACAAAAATAGACCTTTTTCTTTTAAAAATTTACATTGCAAATTTTGTCATCTAGATTTTTCAAGCAAAAACTAAGCAGAGTTCACAGAGGCAATGAAATTCCCTATCAAGATAATCAAAACAAAAGGGAACTAGAGACAGCAACACAAAGCACTCCAGGAAGTCCATGCTATATTTATACACAGTACAAAATGTTTCTGTTGTATACATCAAACCTCAGCATCTCCTCCCAGCTCCCTTTTTTGCATGCTCTTCCCCTCCAAGTCACTGTGAGCAATGCAAGTTCTTCTGCTGTGGTACCCACCCAGCTCTACAGTCTCTAAGTACTACAACACCCACCTGCCAAATGCAGCTTTACTGGGCTGTTCTCCTGCCTGCTTTTCACCTCCCTGGGTCGAGTGGAAGTGTGCGAAGTCCCTTGGGTCGGTGATGTCCTTAGGCTGCAGCGGGGTATCTACGGAGCCCTGGCGATTAGCCAGGGCCAGCAAGTTTGAGGACGCTTGAGTTTTTGGTATTTTGAAAGGAGCTGTTGCCTTTAAGAATCAAGACCGAGAACACACAAAAAGCAAAGTCAGAACCCAAAAATATTCTTGGGAATGGTTTCAGGCTGTGTGTTACTGCTTCTCATTTTGCTGAGAGCAGCAAACTTAACAAACCTTCGTAGGAGAGCCAATGATCGTTGGTAATGGAGTCTTGAACAGCCAGTCTGAACTCCTAGGTGATGATCCCATGTGTTTAGTAGGCGATGTTCCCAGGCTACCTGGCCTACTTGGCTGTGGAGAATGACTGTATCCGTACCCGGCATAGGATGGGCATACTGGGTCCGAATGCTGCTTGCGGAGCTTCTGCTTGTTTTGGTAGATATCTGTGAGAGTAGGAGCACTCTGCAACCTGGCTCCCATCAAAAGGGACTGCGGAGACTGTGATGGTGGTATTGGAGAACCTGTGGGGATGAAAACCTGTGAAGTAAAATTCTACTTGCAGTGCTTGGAAAACGCATCAATGAAGCTCCAAATGCAACAGATCAACATTAAGCTGAAAGGAGATGGGACTGCAAATATCATGAGATACATTTGATTACCAGCTCACTAGATGGGACGGATAATGGATTTAGCCTGTTGGCTATTTGTACCAAGGCTACGGTACACTGAGGAGACGTTTGAGCTGCCAAATAGGCAAGATTTCAGGGAGACAGCTGTACTGGCAGCTGCAGTACCTCTGGCAACCTGCATCAAGACAAATAAAGTTGTTGGATTCAGCTGGAATGGCACAACCAATACTGAAATATCAAGTGCAGCCGCCAAGAATCGCAGTTGAATAGAGGTTCTCAAGTACTGGAATTACATTCTCGCAAACAAGTTCATGAATGTGACACTGCAAATTAATGACTTGTTTTGTATGTAACAACATCATTTGCAGGCACAAAAGGCAGCTCATCTCATGGTTTCTGCAAGAAAACTAGGTACAAAAAAAGAACCAAATTATTCAGAAGGAATAGTTTGGGATCATTATGTTGGGCAGTCATTTACTTTTTAGTCTGTCAGAGTGAATCTTTTTCAAAAGATTACTATGTAGAAAGGAAGGCCACACTTAAGGATGTGTGCAAAGGTTCTCCTAAAGCAGATGGAAATGCTATAAGCAGTCATTTAAACAGAGGGCTGTGGGGAAACATCTCTTACAGACATCTCACCTACTCTAAAGATGCTCTTCCTCTTTCAAAATAAGGAACCTGAAATTTGATGAAATGGTCTCTTCCTTGTCATAATGTTGTGTCTCATGAGGAACTGTGCAAAGTTACAAGCAGAACATAAGACTTCGGCTTTATGGCCACAACTTCCCAGATAAAATGCCCATCTTTGGAGCCTCAAAGAACTGAGACTGAAATTATTATTTCACTCACTTTTTTAATTAAAAAAAAAAGGGGGGGGGGGAACTGAACCATACTAACTAGTTAAGATTTGATAAGATTTTTGAGAGCTGACCAAGACAATCTTCCTAGATAGGCTCCATTTCATAAATGCATGCTCAAAAATACCCTGCCCAGCTGTTAAGACACATCTTTCAACATTCTTAAGCCTAGGCTTTTGCTAGTTAAGATTTTGAATATGAGCTACTTCATCTTGATTTCATTCCACACCATTAAACACTGTGCTTTAGAACAGCCTCTCTGCCTGCAGCTCCAGCAGAGGGACCAACTATTTCTCATTAACTTCCCAGACAAGAATTTGCTTCTTTGAAATGCCTCTGCTCCTCTGTCTCAGAACACTGAAAATCCTCACCTGTCGTTTCAGAAATCAGTCTTAAATCTCACTGGTCACAGTTCTAATGCTACTGCCACCACAGAGAAGGCTTCTGAATTAGAAGTTGGTCCTCTGCTGCCACTGGCAGCAAGAGCAGCTCAATTAGTTGAGAAGCTACATTACAACAGACATCTTCAGATTTTAGAAAATTCTCAGTCCAGATGACCTCACTTCACCCAGAAGCAAAGACAGCTTCCCATATCCATTTAAACACTAAGAAACAAACTTGCTGTGATTTGTGGTATCTTACAAACAAAAATACCACTGTAGTCATTTGAAAGGAAGAACTAAAGCCAAGTAGGAAAAGAATGCAGGGAACATGGAGAAATGAAACATTAAAAACCCTTACAGCCATAAAAAGTGCTGTGGTATGTTACAAGTATGATCAGTTTGACATTGGCAAAAGCCACTACATCAAGAGTCCTACAAAATTCTATCCAGAGAAAAGAGGCAACAAGAAAAGCAAACACTGCTTTGTATTCTCTTCATATGCACACACCCTTTTTTTTTTTTTTTAAGAGAAAAGATTATTTCAAATTCCTTGTCTTTTGTTGAGACTGTCAATGGCATAGCAATTATGAAGGCAATTTGAGACACATCATAGAACTTATTTCATGTGGATGAAACCATTTCCAGATATTTGAAATATGGCTCCTCCGAGAAATGAAGGCTCTATCATCAGCAGGTGATTTTGGCAAGTGTTTAAATAGGGGGAAACCCCACAACATGATTTTAACACCACCCCTTAGAAAGTAAAAATAAAGAGTATAACTGGTGTTTTAGATAAAGAAGAAAATGCACCCCAAGTGTGCACAGAGCAGAAGAACACGTTGCTGAATTGCACATTCTTACGCCCAATCCTTCTGACACCGCAGTGTCATCTTTAACAGTCTCAGAACATCTTCAAGCCCTATTTCTCCCTGATTTTTTTTTCCCCCCCTTCTGGCATGCCAGAAAAATTTATGACTTGCAAAGCTTGCTGAATGCTTAGCAACACTAACATCAGATCCCAGTCTATTTCCCAAGGGAATGACGAAAATGTGCTGCACACTGTACACTGGCAGTTCGTCCTCCCTTTTCAGAGGACTACCATGACAGAGCTGGTCTATCAAAACCAGATTCTAAGAAACAGGTTACTACCATGCATTATAATCCATCCACTTCAATCCCTGTTTACAGACAACCATTATCAGAGTTGCTTTTTCATCTTGACAAAAAGAAACTTCAGTCACTTCCTTATTGTGCAGGGAATTAGTTAAGGGGAAAGGTGCCTCAGTACAGGCACAACTGGGCTAAGTTTCTACTGGAACTCAGTGCACCACGTACCCAGTGGCTTCTACTAACCCATACTAACACGGTGCCAGGTCTCCCCTCCCTTCACAAAACACTGGAGAAGCTCCATCAAAATATTACTGGTTGCATTGTCCGAAGTCACTCACCTGAGAAGTTTCTACTCCTTGATTCATGGCCTTGAAGTTGTCCACAACAGCAGTGTCCAAGCTGTTCAGGTATAGTTCCAACTGTGCAAACAAAATCAAAATATGAATTTATACTTCACCTAAAATGAAGGCAATGCAAAATAAAACCTAGGTCATTTACTTCTGTCAGTCATTTAACAGAAACTATTTCTGCAAATGTGACATAGTTGGGCAGATTTTGATTTAAGATCATTTCAAGCCAGAATGTGTGTTTTGAATTACCGTTCCAGATAAATTGTCACTAGTTGCTAAAAATTTATGGGCTTACCTAGTGGTGAAGGAGAATATGGTCTAGAAGAACCTGTGGATAGCCGGCGTCCAACACCCTGTGCAGTGTCAGCTGGTACTGGGGAACAGGAGCCCATCTTCACGAAGCCCATCGGACTAGTATTTGAGCGCCTCACAACTCCAGCTCTAACAAGGTGAAAAAAATGGTTACACACACTATAGTAAGGGTGGTTCCTTGAGAGAAGCTTCAGAATCCCCTACAGAATAGTAATCATCATCAAGTAAAGAAACTACTGATCTTTAAAGAGAAAGCTATGATGAAGCTTATTAAGCTAATAACTTAAACTAAGCTTCCCATACCGAAACCAAGCAAAACTGAATTCCCTTTGTTCACACTGACTTGGCCTGTTAACTGGAGAAAATTAAAACAGATATCCCTTAGTACATGGATTCCTAATCTTCCTACAATTTGATAATCGAGTGAAATACCCATTTATATATCAACAGAGATTATGACAAAGTTTTCTTTTTGGGTCTGGTATACTGGTTAGATAACTGAAAACAACGTGGGAAAGGCCCTTCCCCAAGTGTAGCAACTATTATAAAAAACAGAGACCCTGAAAAAAAGTCAGGAAAAATGGGCTTTGTTTTTATAAAGAACTCCAGAGTTCACCATCCTTATCCTGTAGACCACAGGCAGAGAGTAAGTCTGGCACACTAGAGCTTTATAATAGGACAAGCTGGTTAACTAGCATGCCAAAAATTGTTTCCTTGATATTCTACAAAACAAGCCATTCATCTCACCACTGTGTGTGTGAAAACAAAACACAACTTATTACTGACTTTCTACTTCATGATGTAATGCCTTATAATACACAAGGAGGAATTAAAACAAAAACACAAAATAAAAAAGCAAGACTTCATCTTTTTACTTTCTTGGGTTCTATCTGAGTGAAAGAACAAGCTCATTTTGGCTTGGCCATCAAGTGGCCATCAAACAATCTTGAGATGGTGAAGGACTATTACTTGTTATCACTAAAATGTCTCTTTAGTATGTTTTTGTGCAGAAAAAAAGATGACATCAGCAAGAAAGCATGGACACCTATCAGGGTACAAACAAAAACTAGAAGTAAGAAAGAGAAATTCAAAAATAAAAATCTCAATCTCACCTTGGTGATCCGTGGGGGTTTGACACGGGGCTGGCAGCAGTGGAGAGGTTCTGTTCTATGCGCTGGTAATTCCGTAGCTGAGTGGGAACTGGGATAGGTGCTGTTTCACTGCGGGGCGATACTGATGGCTGACAGTGCCTGAAGTTGGAAATTGTGGAGACAGGAGCTGAATACAGGTAAACAGGTCTCTCTCTGAATTGTACCATTGAGGAAATTTCAAGAAAATCCAGGAAACAGGCAAATAAGCTGCTTCTGCACTCCCTGCCTGCAGTATGAGCTTAGCTTGTCCTAACCTAGCTCTAACACCCAGAGAGGAAGATCAGAACTGTCTGTTACCAACTACCTTTCTTACACTGGCTAGTATCAGACTGAGCTGGGAGTGCAGTACTAGCTGGAGCACTTCGTCACGCATCACAGCAGCCTACAGATCCCTCCGACTTTCTGCCAATCAGCTTGCTCTGTTTACGACGCTTCAAAATAGCATTCTAGGAAAACCCACTGCGCTAAGAACAGGAAGTTCAGCAGCAGGGCTGGAATGTGTACAAAAGCCGCTAAAGCACAGTCAGAGATATCCCAAGAGACATCGTGAACTTGCAAAAGGAAAACATGTTATGTAAGCAAGCCCTGAAAGAATGACCAAAACCACACACCTGAGCATTAATCCACAGACTCGAACTGCAGATGAGCATGACCCATGTTCAGCTGAATGAAGTGTCAGTGCCCTGGGCTTACCTGAATGTACTATCTGATAAGGGAACAAAACCACTGCAAAAGCACAAGTTACTAACCCTTTTAAAGGAAGACAGAGTTCAGTGGAAAGAATTCCAAAGAAATGAGCTTTCTGGAAGATGAACAGTTTAGTATTGGGTCCTTTACTGACCACCTCTTCAGAGAAAGATTAAAAATTCTTGGAGCAAATGTGAAATAAGTTCTACCACAAACTGGAGAAAACAAGCAGTTACAGCGCTTGTTGCACAGGTACAGCCGAACAGGAATCTGGGTTTCGCTGAACAGGAATCTGTGTTTCTGACTGTATTTGTCCTTTTCTCTTTGGTACCTCTGAAAATGAAATATTACTTCCTAATATGCATAGAACTTCCTTCGCACAAGAAAGTAACTTTGTCCTTTTATTACCATCCAGTTTCGAGATACTACAGAGCAATTTGGAAGCTGGCTGTGAGCACACAGTCAGCAGAAGGCCTGAAAACCTCCACACGAGGAGGTCTCATAAGTGGAAAGCATGCAAGGGCAGCGTGCTACAACTATTGCAATGCTGGGCTCCCCAGCTCAGGCCCAAAGCTAAACTCTGGTTAGGCATGCTCAGGTCTGCTATGGTTTGTTACTGGTTAGAGAATCCGCAATACAGATGTGTGCAGAGCTGCATGCAAATCTTGTTTTTCTGAGATCCAGAGCACAAAATTAGCAATTAACCACAGAAGATTTAACTGCCTCTACCTATTCTGCCCATTCTGGCTGGAGCCTGAGAATTGTCTCTACTTGACATAAAGGAGCATAACTATGAGGGTAATTGAGTTTATCAGCTAATAAGAAAAAAAATAATAAAATCAATCAAATCAAATAAAATCACAGTTTCATGGGGCATAACCTTTTGTAAAACAAAACAAAACAAAACCAAACCCAACCCAAATAAAAGTCACACACTGTGAAAGAACATTTCTCAGGAAATAAAAATCAAAACCCAAAAGCAGCATCTTGTAGAATATCAGACACACACTCTGCTTCCTTCAGACCATGCCCCAAGCAGCCAGTTAGTTACTGAATTCACTCAACAAATAATGAAATAAAACTATTATAATATAAACACTCAAAAGTGCAAACAGTAGGTACCTATTTCTGACTACAAGACCATTTAGCTCTTAATAATGTACAGATAACATAACTGGCATGTTTTCATAAAACCTGTAACTTTAAAAATGTGATGTCTGACACCAATTAAAAAAGGAAATTACAGTGTATTTATAATACACCATATATGGCCAATCCAGAGCACATGGATCTTTACAGACAAGCCATCCCCATTATCAGCCCTTGAACATAAAAGGTAAGACTAAAGCTGTATCGATAGCCCATGTCAGCAGATTTCACAAACCGCACAAAGATCAGCACAAAGTAGCAAACTTTTCTTGTGACAAGCATTTCTAAACAAATAATGCTGACTCGCAGCCCTGTAGTATTAGCACAAGCCAAAAATACACCCAACATAACAGCTTCATTCCCCACTTAGCCATTCATCCTCTTTCTGTTTGTACTGAAAACATTTTGAAATTCATTACTTGTTCAAATGACAAATCTAACCCTTCTGTTCAGATATTACATGTGCAGTTAAACAGCACAATTAAGCTTTATATTTTTCCAATATAATTCCAGGCACCACTGATGATGATCAGTTCTATTGCAAACTAGCAAAAAATTAGCCTACAACCATGTGGAAAGAAAGATCACTTATTAACAGTCCTGCCCATGGAAAAGCTGCACGTTTAGATCTTTCACTTGGCTTCTCGAGTATCTTGTGAGACTCAAACATGAAATCCACATTAATTGCTTGCACAGAATCCACACTCAGATACCAGGCACAAGACGCAAATTCAAAGCAATCTGGGCTTTGCAAATTCCTAATCTCTCACAACTACTTCTTAAAATGTATACTGCATTCAGCATCTCGCCTCACGGAACGAAGACTGTGCTTTGCTTCATAACACCAAAAAGGATAATTCAGTTATGCCTCTGAAGTTTCTGCTTTCAACTAGTTCAAAATTTAAACAGACAATTGAGACAATGAGAGAATGCTCTCATTCCTCAAGGAAATCTCTTGGGAATGCACCAGAGCCGGAAGCTCGCTATGCAACCATCAGCCATTAGAATGCATTAAGTGTAGAGAGCCTGGAACAACCAGGTCTAGCTTCTATTTTGGTTCAGTTTCCAGTAACCATCCACAACTACAAAAAAAAAACACAACACCCCCCAAAAACAAAAACAAAACCAAAAAAAAACCCCAAAAAACCACAGTAGCCAGGAACCTTTTCAGAAGAGAGGAGATACTAAGCCTACACCACACACCTGTTAGTTGTACCAGAAGCAGTACTTCTAGAAGAGGCTGAGGATGGTTTCTGTACAGTTCCTGAGCTTCCAGAAATAGTTAATGGTGACTGCCTGTGAAAACAAAAGCTACTGTCAAAAGACAGGTCTTCACACCAGAGAACTACTGACTTGGCAGCAAAACTTTCCAAATTCAATCTGTTTACGTATTCATATTAAATTCAACCTGGCATATTAATCTCTAAGAAAGCCCAGGCAGCTAAATAAACCCATCACTGCCAGAACCCCAGCAACCCCTTCTACAGCTGCAGTATCGATTTTAGAACATTTATCTTTTGGATAAAGCTCAGCACACCTACCCTCCACACATCAAGAACTCGCTCGAAGCCCGCCTGCCAGCTGCTCCCAATGGCATATCATCTACAGTAAACACAAGAACACATTGAATACCCACATCATAAAGCAGAATCTTTTAAAAAAAATAATTCTCCAATATTACTGTTGTAGAAATAATAATTTCTGACAAATTTCTATGAACATATAAGTGGGGTTTTTTTTCTATACTGATTATAATAATTTTGAAATAAAACCCGTTGATCAAGAGTACAACAGATCAGCACTGTGAAACTTACAATAGTAAGTGACAGAAACCTTTCAGAGATCAAAGCACTAATTTAGTCAGGTATTTAACATGAGTCAGTGGCATTTAGACATCAGCTGACTAGCTTCTTAGTGACAATTCAGGTTTGGACAATGCCATAAAATGACAATGTGCTACATCCAAGTCTTTCTTTTGTGTAAATCCAATCTGCTGCCTTACCTTTCATGTTAAATATTTGGGGTTTTTTGGTTTTGTTTTTACCCACATTTCTTTATAATCTAAAGCTACACAGCATGGACTATAAATGTTCAGTTAGTCTGAAGGTAATCATGTGCGTGCCTCCACTAAGAAAATCCTTGGGCTGCTTATCAGCAGTTGTTTACAAGTGACTCCTTCCTGCTACTGCCAAACCCCAATATTTTCCACTACTTTAAATTACCCTGGCATCTTTGGCATATCTGACTACCCAGCTGAAGGTTAAACTGTCCCAGATGGGCACGCAGGCATACCAGTCTCCCTTCAGATACTAGTCAGACTAAAGAAATGAGTTTCAATGCTAATTGAGACACATTTAGAGAAAAGAGAGACAAAGAGTGACATGAAGGTATGCTACATGTGGAAATTGCTTTAAAATCTAAAAATAAGGAAGGTTCTTACATGAGTGGTCTGAAGAGATATTGTGTGGGACAAGAACAAAGTCATCTGTGTCACAAGAAGAGTTCTTGCTACTGGTACTGGCAGAGTCTTTAGAGACTTGAAGATAGTTGGGAGGACCCAATGGAGGGGAAGACAAATTTTCTTCTTGAATGTGCTGCATGTCTGGCAGAGACTGAAGAGGGGTGGTTGAAAAAAGAAAGTTTTTTAAAAAAGCCCACACTGTAAATCCAGTGATTGAGAAAGTACAATTGCCCTTTTAACTATGAAGCTTCTAAAGTAAGAATCATCACTAGTTTTGGGGGAAAAACAAAAACAAAAACAAAAGATGAAAACCAAAAAATGGACTGAGATTTAACTACTTAGAAATATAATATGTACTTGAAATTTCCATACTAGGTAACCTGGTAGTGTCAATTTAGACAGTTCTATATTAAATAGGCTGTGAACTTAAACAATTGCAATTTATTCAATTATTCCTGATGATACAAACGCACCTCTTCCAAATACCACATAAAAATTAAGTCTCCAGTTTCTATCAGTATAAGGAGCCTTAAGCAAAAAGACCAAATCAAAACCTATCTGTAACCTTCATTATGTTGCAAACCATGTTAGTATATCTAAAGATTTGCTACTCTAGCATTTGATAGCTTTAAGTATTTTTTTCTTTAACAAAAAAGAACAGCAAAAAACCCACAAAGTACAACACAAACAGCAAGAGAACCAAAATGTAAATGCCATTCTTCTAGCAAAAGACAGGGGTATTCCTTGCTCATGTTCTTAAACATGACAGTTTACACTGTTCAAGAATTGAAATATCTAAAATTCAGTAACTCTTGACTAAACAGTACAGAAAATATTTCCTAGAGATTGTAAAACAGAGAACTTACAGGAGGAGAAGCAAAACGGCATGAAGGAGAACTACCACAGGAACTGCCAGAGACTGAGCCTGCGTATGTGGGCACTGGCACAGGACAAGCTAAAGGAGAAAAAAAATAAAGCGGAAAAAAAGGGACTAAGATTTTGAAAGGCTGAATTTCACTGAATTTCAAACAAACTCATTTCCTTGTTGCTTTTCATTCATAAACCTTTATACAACTTAGAAGCACAGTACATCCTTAAACACACAAGGGTAATTTAAGTTCACTTGTAATGTCAAAGGAACTAGTAAATAAGTATCATGTTTCAGACTAGTACAATACAAAAAAAGATTCAAAACAGCCTCACAACAGAGCACAACAACAGTCAGATGCAGGAAAATGTCTCGTAAACACTTAGTGTGTGGTATCTGGCATGTGATATCTGGCAGATCTTGCCCTGTTCTAGCACCCAACATTCATCATTTACACAATTAAGTGGAAAACCAAAGCTGCTTACATTTTTTGACTGTCGAAACATGATCCAGGAAAGGGTGGTTGAAAAACGCTTCTACAGAACAAGAAACAACAACCATGATTAGTAAATATATAAATGCCACAGAATTTATAGGCTATATTGCAGATGGTGATAAACAGTTGCTTTCCCAGAATCAATATTACAGAGACAGAGGGTGGAGAGGTTATAAAACATTAAAGCTTCATGTTATACGTTGCTATAGCATTTGGAAGGGAAACAAAAATCAATTGAGTAACTTCAAACAACAGCCAGGAAAGCAAATCAGACTGAATTACTTCAGGACATTTTACAACTACACTTAAGGATCATGCACACAAGAAGCACATCATGGAATTGTGTCCTCTGTGTTCAACACAGTACTAACTCAGTTTTAATTTGCTCTCCAAAATGATGAGCATCTCCCACATCAAACACTGAAAACATTTTCATTTCTGCCTTTCCCCGAGGACTGACTCTAATGTTTGAACCCATTAACGCTACTCCTTAGTTGGCCAAAAAATCTTAACAGAGCAGTAGCCATTCTCCTTCCCGCTCCCCAACAGCAGAACACAAACTGCGCAGCCAGTTGATAGCATAAAGCAGGATTAAGCACAATTTCTTTAACAACTTCCTCAGTTAATTTGTTACTCTTACAATAGAAAAATTTTGCTTTTGTTGTTAAACGGTTACGCTGAGATGCATTTAATTGATGTAGCATTACCAGCTGTCTAGCAGCTTATGTGGAAAGTTTTATTCTACAAGAAGCAGCCTTCAGCTAGTTAGGGGAAATTGAGGGTTGGTAGAAGCTAGCTGCTGAGTTTTGTGAACTTTAATGTTCTAACAGTTGAGGAAAAACAATGCTGTTCATCAGACCTAAGCAAGTAACAAGGAAAAAAAAAAAAAAAAAAAAAAAAAAGAAAGAATCTGAAGCCTGCAGTATCTCCTCTTCCTTCAACGGCACTTTCTTCCCTGACCTGATAAGGAAGGGAGGCTCGCTGTAACGTAAGAACAATGTAATGATTAACTTCCAACAAGAGGATCAGGTGTTCTCAAGCTTTTGTACAACACCTGCTGTTCTGCTTTATATTGCTGGAAGATCAACAAGATTTCCAATGCTATTTTTACTTTAACAACAGGCGACTGGGCTCAGTTATACACTCTCCCTTTCACTCCCTTTGCTAAGCACATTCCAGAGCAGCCCCTTTGAGGCCCTTTAAGTGGCTCAGCCAAGGAAAACATGACTTTCATCACTACCATTTTGCTTTCTATTTTTCTTTCTAAGCACAAACACATTCTCCCACTACCACAACCGACACAGTGAATTTCCCATGTTTGAAGGAACAGCAGGGACCGGCACACCCAGAGTACGCAATGGAATCAACTACTCAGACTCCTTATTTGTGATGTATTAATTCTTCTACATAAACAGATTTATATATTGACCTCTGAATACTGTCACCATCATTTGGGTGGGATATTTTACCCAATTATTATGATTTTTTTCTTTTTTTTTTCCTGGATCTGACTTGTGCTTAAATTTTTACGCAAAGCAGTTAAATGGAATAACATCAATCACATCTAGACATAAAACCCCATGCCTGGTTTTCAGTAGAGCAACACCTCAATTATGCTAGTATTGATATTTTAAATTCCAATTTGTAAAAAAAAGTTTGGTATTTCTCAGAGCAAAACACAGCAGGAATTGAAAATGAAAAATCAGTGTATCTGGGAGAGTTTTGAGCTTCAGGTGAAGAACTAAACCACCTTTTGAATCCTCCTCTCTCCACAGGCTAACAAAGTCTCCTTAGCACAAATACACAAGGACCACATGTGATGAATGTGTCAGTCTGTGTATTTCAGTGTTGCATCAAACCCGAGCTCTCATGCGTAACTAAAGAGCAATGAGGAAGTTTCATAAGCAGAAACAAAAACTGAGCATGTCTTACTTTGGGTTGCAACTCAAACTAGGATCTCAGCAGCTCAAGAGCTAATAGCCTATGGTGAGAACTAGGCCTTCTCTACAAAAAGCATGAAGAGACTTTAAGGTTTAGACTCTTTCTTGCCATTCTTAGATTAAACTTGATAAGTCACCTGTTTGTTGTTAAAACAAATCTCGGTCATAAAGCACATTGCTATTGAATTAAAATAATAATGAAGAAGATTGTTTTATTTAGCTAAGTTAGCTTTAATTCACTATTCAGTTTAAGATGAACATTTCCTGGCAGCTATGATAAAACTGCAATAACAAATAGCTCTATCAAATTTAAACAACCAGCATAAGTAAGAAGACATACAAGATACAGCTAAGAACAAATCAAGATTTCACTTTTCTGTGGTCTTTTAAAAATGCTGTGTGTGTTTCTATTTAAAAAAAAAAAAAAAAAAAAAGGAGGAAAAAAGTATTACTGCTTTTGCAGCAATCGGTCACCAAACCCGAGCAATAAAAAGGCTTTTTGAGACTGAAGTGATTAACAGACCAGCCAGTACAAAACCCACACAAATCTAAACTCTGCTCCTGACTAATTTTGAATAGGCAACAGTTGCAGCCACTTTGAATGATTCAATAGCACCAATTTGAGGCCTTGAAATCTTAAGAAGTTAGAACAATGTTCTGCAACCAAAGATCTCCAGCTAAAGAGAAAAATCCCAACAGCAGTAAACTGGAGCCAAACAAGTTCACTTTTGTTCAGCGGGTACCCAGTTTTTACTGGGTTTAACTTCCCAGCTAATGCAAAATTCAGCCCTAAACAGACCTTGCAATATCATCCAACAGAATGCAAAGTTCAGTCACTGAGGAGTTTAACAGTTTGAAGACCTGATGAAATACAACTGTTGTTTCTACTACTTTTGCACTTCAAAAAACCTAGTGAAAATAGTTCAGTAAAATAAAGAAATCCCTACATCTCTAAGTACCTAAGCACAATACTAGGAACTAAACTTTCCAAATTTGTCTAATTTTGATGTAACATGACATCACTCATTGCCCTCAGATACACATATATAAAGCTTTTAAGGCGAAATCAAATGTACACAGTTTGCACCCTCATTAATACTGTTACAATAACTGCAGTCTTACAAGAGAGGACAGGGAAGCAACTATTTAAAGCAACTTTGCTTCCACAGTGAGTTCTTCCAGTCCTCTATCACATTCCTGCAACCAACCACCACCAGAGCTCAGAGATGTCTGCTCCCAGTCTTAGAGAAAATACCCGTTTAAGTAAGGGAAGTAAGACTGTGCCATGAAATTCAAGGTATGTCACTTAACATGGGGGGGGGGGGGCTGCAATTGAAAGAATTAAACTAATTTATATTTCACTACTCAACGAAGTCATAATTTATGTGCATCACTTAATACTGACAGACAGTAGTTACCTAATGATTTATTTTCGCTACTCTGCCTTCCTTACAATAACAAAGAAGAAAAAAGCACTTAGTTTCTCATGTAATTGGCTGTAGACAAAAAGGTCAAGACAATTATTCTGGTCACATGAATACAACTTACAAGGAAAGTCAAGAGAGCAAAAGGAAAAGTTACATACCAAAATCCATTCTATCTTTTTGGTTTCTCTGAAGCAAACCCAACAGCAGGTCAGCCAGATAAGCTGATGTTTCCCTAGGAATGCTGCACACAAGAGGAAGTAAACCACTCATTTAATGTAAAGCATGTATTAAATAATGCATAGCACATTAAATTTCAGGAAGACAGCATTCTGCCATGTCCCTGAGTCTTCACTGTACATGCTCTATAGCCTTGGTACAGGGCCCTTTCAACTCAGCAAGGTACAATGAAGGCAATATGTAACACGAGTCACTGGTATCACAGAATGTTAGGGTTGAAAGGGACCTCGAAAGAGAGCAACATCAGTATTTTCATGAATCCCAGGCATTCCCAAAGATGAAAGTGCTAATCAACAAATGTAAGTGACAGAAAGGGCCATGGTGACATACCTAGGAATCAAATTCCTGTTCTTTTCATAAAACATTCTCAAATCTTGAGGACTATTGGCCTGTCAAATAGAAAAGTACATTAATTAAAGCTCAGTTTCCTGGAGAAAATAGCTTTTGTACCTATGCACACGTACACAGAAAGGAAGCTTTTGCACATGGGCATTAAAGGAGAAAACCCCAAGCACAGCAGTGACTTCAGTACTGAGTATCCTTATATACTTCCTTTGGATTGAACACACTGATCAAGTATAACAACTTCTCCCTTGGTATGCTCAAGCGATCTGGCCTTGGAAGCATCAACACTACACTCAGACATCACTACTTACTTCTGTTCTCATGACTGGAATGACAAACTCTAGGAATTTCCATTAGATTAAGAAGAGTAAAAAGGAAATAAAGTGTTACCTGAAAAGGTGGTTTTCCAACAAGACATTGATAAATCACAGTTCCTATGCTCCACAGGTCTGCTTTAGCATCATAGTGTTGAGACATAATCACTTCGGGGGCCTGGAAAAACAGCAAAATCTCAGAAGGGGCAAAAAAAAAAAGCAAAGCCACAGCAATACAAATTCTACAGTAGCTCTGTCAGAGCAGTTCTATCAGAGACCACTTAACTGTAAGACAAAATTAACATTTTAATATGTACCACATGACTGGAAAGGTAACAGTTCTATCTAAAGTGAAAGCTACATTTCAAAAGCACAGAAAACTAGAAATGTTGGTATTCTGAAGAAAGCATCTAGCCATCAGCATGTCTGGGAATAAGTGCTAATTGTTATTTACTCAGTTTATGCAGTCCTTGGGGATAAATAACCAAGCATTTCATAAGGAATATCATTACCATTGTTTTACACATGCAAAAAAACCCCACAGAGGAAAGCAAACTGATCTTCTCATGAACATACAGTACAGTAGCAGTAGTGCCAAAGGCAGACAGGTCAGTGCTCAACTGACTCCCACGCTACTTAGTAAAAATTAATGGCAATTAGTTCCAAATTGTTGTTTTATTTAAAAACAAAACAAACCCAAACAACCCTAACAAACAAAAGCAACCCTACATGTGAGAGAATTAAATAACCAGAAGGGAAATATCAAGCAGGTATTTTTAATTACTAGTGCAAAGCTCTTCTAGCCTGTATTTGATCACTCTCTTTTCTTAGAAACCAGGAAGGAGATAATGCCCTAATTTGGGGGG
>JANIJG010022400.1:0-10811 GCA_024611175.1 Megaceryle torquata
GAAGGAAGGAAGGAAGGAAGGAAGGAAGGAAGGAAGGAAGGAAGGAAGGAAGGAAGGAAGGAAGGAAGGAGAGGAAAAGAAGAAAAAAGAAAAGAAGAGAAAAGAAAAGAGAAGAGAAGAGAAGAGAAATGGACAAGATTTCTTATCCTAAACTGTTTTATCAGCTTTTGTTTTGTTTTGGTTTTGGCTATGGGAATGAAGAAACTAGCCTGCTCATCTCCCTAACTAGACTTAGTCTCCCACCCCCGCCTCCCCAGCCACCCTCCCGGTTCTGACTTACATGTGTTTAGAGCACTGGCAAGGGGCTCCCAACTGGAGCCTTGGCAGAGGGCGCCTTTAAAGTGTGGATGATTTACTCCCCTACAATTCAGGTCCCGCATATGAGACTCCAGCCCCGCGTCAGCTGGGCACTGCAGACAAACAGCCTTAAATATGCATAAAGAACAGTTCGCTTTCTTAAAGGAGAACTTACCCCATCGGGAAGTTCACAGCCCGACGGCAGGCACAGGGCTGGGGGGGAGGAGGGGGTGCGGGGGTGGCCTTTGCGTAGCCAAGAGCTCTAACCCTTTCCCGAGGTGTTCGCCTACACGCTCGGCGACAGGGCTGGGGAGACCCGGCCGCCTTTCTGCTTGGCACCGGTCGGAAAAGTGCTGGCGTAGTCGGTGACTGGCCCGGTGAGTTGCGTGTCAGCGGACCGGCGCTCTACCCCAGCAGCACCGTCCCCGTTCCTCCCCTTCCTCTGCCGGGACGGGCGATGGGCAGAGCCGCGCACCCAGGGCAGTCCCGCTCCGGCGGGTCCCCGCGGCAGCCACCGACCGGCTTCCCGAAAACTTGCGGGGTCCTAAACCGGGGAAAACCTCAGGACTTAAAAAACCCGGACGCGGAGGGGGTGGATTGATGAACCTATTAACCAAGGCAGCCGGGGCAGGCTGTGCAGATTGCCTGAAAAGCTTTTTGGAAAGGCAAAGTGACGTGGGGGAGGGACGGGAACCTGCGCGCGGCTTTCGCCGAGCACCCCTGTTGGGAAACGTCGCGGCGGCCCCTTCTCGGCCACGGCAGGATCTTCGGAGAGCGCCGGCCCCCTGCTCTCCCACTGTGACCCCCGGCTTGCCCGGGTGGACCCCGCTGGCCGAGCCCTCGCCGCCGCCGCGGGGATGCGGGTCCCGGGCGCTCCCTGCGGAGAAACGCCACCCGCCGCCGGGCGCCGCTCACCCCCTCCCCGCCTCGGCCCTCCGCGTTTCGGACAATAAGAGGGCTATTTTTTTTCCTTTTAATTTTTTTTTTTTTTTCCTTTTTTCCCCTCTATGCACGTGGTTGTAAAGTCTGCAGCGCCATCTAACGGGAGGCGACCGGGCCAGACCGGGCCGGGCCGCTCCACGCCTCCCAGGGCAGGGCGCGACCGGAGCCAGAACGGCCCGACCCAGTCCGACCCGGCCCCGCCGCTCCTGGTCCCCGGGGCCAACGGCCCGTTCGTTCCGGAGCCACCTCGGAAACGCCGAGGCTCGGGGTGGGGGGATGTATTTTGCTCCCCTTTTTCTTCTTTTATTTTTATTCGCGCCTTTTTATTTTCTCCCTTTAAAAATTTTATCCTTTTTTCCCTCCCTTTTTCAATTTTCTCCCTTAAAAAACAAATAATTTTGATTTTCTCCGCTTTTAATTTTATGCTTCCCCCACCTTCCCCCCCTTTTTTTTTTCCTTTTTATTTTTCTCCTTTTTATTTCTCTCCTTTTAAAATTTCTCCTTTTTTCCTTTTTTTTTTTTAATTTTTCTCCTCTTTCTTCCTTTTAAAAATTGTTCTCCTTAAAAAAAACTCTTCCCCCCCCCTTCATTTTATTTTATATCTCCTTTTATTTTCTCATTTTCATTTTTCCTCCATTTAAATGTTTTTTTATTCTCCTTTTTTTTAAGCACTTTTGTCCCAGGCAAAGCTGTCACTGATGTCACAGTGCACTGATGTCATGGCACATCCCAGGCTGCTGCTCTGACACCCCATGAACACTCCAGGAGCTGCCCCCAGCCTCTGAATTTTAACTTTTATTTTTTATGTCGTTTTAGGTGTGAAGAGCTGCTAGAGCTACTCCCCCTCCCCAGGGGGAAGAGAAATTAATGAATCCCAGCAAAGTCAGAGTTGAGGGTGGGTGGAAAAAGGCCCTTCCAGACCAACATCGTTGACGTTTTTCCCTTTTCTGGCAGGTCAGGGAGGGCCCCAGCCAGCTGCTGCATCTTACAAGTGCATAGGCCCCCCATTTCTGCTGTTTCTTTGGTATCCCAGGAAGCTCTCCATTCCCCAAACTTTTACACATATGCTAATTTTTAAGGTTACATTACGATGCTTCCCTTTTGCCAGGCACTGCAGCCATGCCTGTTCATAGGCAGAGTGACACTTACTTTGGGAGGCAGCTGAACTGGTCACCCCAGTGCATTTAAGGTACCCATTGAGTTGCCCCAGTTAGGAGCTTGCTCACCCCAGGCCCATAGCAGTGGCAGCAAAAAGAAACAGAGACCCTCCTGGATGTATTTGGGCTCACGTAAAATGTCAGCCAGTCTAAGGTGTCTGCCTTTCTGCAGCTCTTGTCATCTCTCAAGTTAGAATCCGAGAACATGGGCACTTCTGCTCAACCAGGATAGAGGTTTTTCATTAGGTTTGAAGCATAACTTCATTCTGCTTCTGTATTTCTGTTACAGATACAAGCTATGGGCTGTATCTTCAATGACACATACTGATTTTGCTGTGTTTACCTAGGTTTTCTGTACATGCCTGTTGGCAGAGAGTCCCAAAGAAGCACAGAAGTCTTTCTGTCCATGCCTCAAGTCATAAAATAGTAGTGCAGCCTTTGTCTGGCAACAGCTGTATTTACATCGGCTGCTCAAACCCTATTTGTTTTTCAGCCCAGGTTGTCCAATGCCCTTGGATATCACTTCTGCATGTGGCAAATCCTATGTGACTTCAACGGCCAGGTTACATTTGCCAAAGTGATTTTGGCAGATTAGGTACCTGGGTGCCACGGACATCCACTGACTCTGAGGTTTACCACTACCAAGGCATTTAAGGCCTAGCCCACACAGAATGTCTAGGCTAAGAACACCTTTGTGAGGTCCTGCCTTCCTCCAATCACCAACAGGGAGAGAAAAGCCTAAACAGGAGTTACAAATCTAAAACACCTTTGTTGTATGCAGACCTTAGTCTGAAAGCCCATACTAAAATATCTTGGTTCTAAATCCCTCTTTCTTTTGATGTTACATCTGCAATATCTTCGATGGGACATGCACCATTTGGGAAGAGGGTTCATCTGCCTGGGTTGCCTGTGCCTTCTGAACAGAAGAATGACTAAATATGTCAAAAACCTACATCCTGAAATTAAACTGTCCCCTGACAGCCAGAAGCAGAGTTTTTAGGTGCTCTTTCCTGCTTTATCATATGGAACAAAAGCTTCCTACTCACCAGAAGGAATCTGAAGTGCAAGGTGATCCTTTCTGATTGTGCTGCACCGCAGGCCACTAAATAAACCTGTTAAGCATTAGTAACAACTGCCTGATCGATTCTCTGTTGCTTGGTCAAATTTTATCGGGTTTTGAATTTTCAGAAGTGAAAGTGTGATTCGTAATTCCTGTCCCACGTAATCTTCTGACAGCTTATGAGCACTAATAATTAAAAAACAACACACGTTTATTCCAGTACCAAAATAAGGCTTGTAAATACAAACTAAACTTCACATGACAAAAATGAAATAGAATTCCGCCACTGAACTGGTTTTATAGACAGGAAATTTTAACATGGGTATCCACAGAGTTGAGTAGTTTTTAATTCCTGGGTCTGGGAAACCTCATCTTGTTCAGTGATTGGGAGGAAGGATAATTTCTGTCTACTCTAAAATAGGTGCATTTTCAGGTGTGGAAAATAGACAGTCTCTCATAGACAGAGTAGGATGTCCCGGAGTAGGCATGAAAAATAAGACACACTCCAGTTTGTCAGCAACCTATGAAGGGTTAGGCTGGAAAGGTTTATGACTAGATCCAATGAAGGGTTTACATGTCTTAAAAATTAGTTGTCTCAGTACTTAACTTTCAAGTGCCTTGCCCTGTGACTGGCAGGCCTGATGTGTTTGGCACCAGGGCTCACTATGCTGTGAATAGAGAAGGTGCGTACGGACAAACCTTTTGTGCCTGGTCCAAAACCATACTGTCCAGCAAAGGGCAGGAGAAGCAGAGAAGCCCGGCCTTGAGGTTACGTTGGGAAGTGTGAATTACTTGCTTTAACCAAAAGAATCTTTTAAACTAGGAAACGGAAAGTTTTTCCTCCACTTTTATGTGAAAAGTGGTGGAAAGACAGATGCCCAGTGTCTTTCAGATGGAGGATTCCCCATGCTTGCTCTTCAGTTGCCCCACAAGGACTGCGAATCCAGGATGAGAGACGGCACATTTTGCTGTCACAACTTCCAGCTTGGGAAAGGTCCTCCTGACACTGGTGAGGGAGACCTACTTAAAGCTCTACAGTAGCAGATACTCATTTCTTTCTACCAGGTGGGACATAAAGCTTGCAATTCGACCTAAAGTGTGACACCCATTTTCTTTTACTATATAACCTAGAGTACCTTGGGGTTTTCATTATCGTTCAAAGAAGTTAAGCTTTGGCTTTGAAATTATTTCAGCATTGTGAGTTTTCTCATACTTGAAAGATGAGAACAGCTCCTTGAACTAACTCAAGGCAATGCATTTCCCAGGTCAGTCCCGGGAGGACCATAGGCAGGATCAGCTGTGGTAAGTCAAAGGTATCTTTTGCTGTGCAACTCACAGGGGTTAGCCCATCCTAAGCTTTTCATCCCGAACCTGCTGTGGTGGGAGAGCTTTCTACTCCTCCAAAGCCCTTGTCCTGAGCCGTTGGTGAATTACGCGATGGAGTCCCTTGTTGTTAGTTTGTTTGGTGGGTGGTGGTTGGTTTTGTTTTGGTGTCGTTATTTCTGTGTGTGTGTTTGCACGTGTTTTTTGTTTTGTTTTCTGGGTGGTAGTTCTGATTCAGCCAAAATAACCTCTGTCAGCCCCAAAGGCTTCTTCCCTTTCCGGTGTAGAAAGTCAAGGGACCAAACCCTTTTGGGGTTTCCCTAGTAAAGCGGGGGGCACACGAATTCCTTTGTACTAAATGGAAGCAGCTTCATCCACACCAAGGTATTTAATTAAAACTGGAGCAGTTTTCAGAAGTGCTAGGGCATAAGTAGACTCAGTGGATTCTCAGTCCCTCTGTAATTCGCAACCCCTTCATGTAGATGCCAATATTTTGACTTGGCTGACTATATTTAATATTTGGGTTTAAAACTTTTGGCCCATGTGTGCTGTTTCCTCAGGGCCCTCTAATCTTTAACTTTTACCATAGAAAAATCTTAATGTTTTCAAGGTTCCACCTTGCTAGCAATATGGTTTGAATCAGATACACTGCAGAGAGACTATTTTGATTTTTAAAAAAGAACAACCTTCTGGTTTTATTTCTGCAGGTATGAATAAAAATCCGAGAGATCCTGTGTTTAGAGCTTGCCTTCTCTTGATAGCAGACAGCATGAGCACTGTGATATGGATCAGTGATACAACATGTTTTCCTTCATTAGAAACACAACTTAGACATTAAAAACAGCCCGCTGAAGAATCATATTCATTTAGTAATCATGTAATTTCACAATCAAGGGGTTACTATCCCTTCCCCCCCACCCCATCCCTCCTTTAAGACTGCCCATTTATGGAGAACATCTGAAGCCAATAAGTTTACGATACCTATTTCTAAAAGCAATGCCTGTATTTCAAATGTGGCTTTAGCAGTTAAGTTATCAGATCCAGCACTGGCTGCAGATGGGATTTATCTTTGCTAACTTTAGCCATATACTGGTTAATGTGTAGGCCAAGTCTGGGCTCCTTCTGTACTCAGTGGAGAAAGATGGAGGGCAATTCATGGCAGCTAGCTTAGGCACCTCTTAAAGGGAGGGATGAGTCACCTTTTGAAGTTGCCTGCATCGCTCAGTCGATTATAGCACGAGGCCAGGCAGCTAGCTTAGTTACAGCGTGATGGTTATAACTGACCAGATGGCTGAAGTTAGGGTAGATGGATCCTGTCCTTCCTCTCTGTAGGCAGCGCAGACAAGGACAAGCTGCATTCAGCACTCAGAACTCAGGACTAGTCAAGACGAGCTGTTATTGAGTGTGAATGCATCTTGCCCATATCAACCAAAATCTCCTGGATGGGCTCACTTTTAAAAAAGGGGCCTGCCTTATACTGCAATCAGTGGCAAAATGCTCAGGAAACATGACCCCAGCCCACAGCTCATTTGATCCCTCTACCGTTGTGCCGGCTGAAATGCCGTTTTACTTTGGCACCCCTTTATTTGCCATCAGGATGCAGTACTTCTCTGAGGCGTGAGGTCTTCTAGTTTTCCTTCATGACAGGGTGAGTTGAACTGTCCTGTTTGCTCAAATATTTTCTGCATAACCATATGAGTCTAGGAGCCAGGCGTTAAAGGAAATACCAAGCAGCACAAGACTGGTCATAAAACCAAAACAAAAACCTCCCCAAAATCAAAACGAAAACCTGGAAGAAATGAATACAGGAATGAATACCTTCTCATGTGGTTGTGCTGGGGTGAAATACACCCCTAGGGTTGGCACACACAGTCAGACATACATGATACTAAACTCAGAATTTCTCTCTCTACGCAGTTAGCAAGGCCTCACGGACTGGGAGGTATGAAGGAAAAGGAGCTGCTAGGCTGGGCTGTAGTGGAAGAGACACACATACCTCAAAACCTTTTTTGTGTGTTTTACTCCAAGGGTCTGAGTGTCATCTGGAGGCAGGAGGTGGTGGGATTGATCACACATAGCCTGGGAAGTCATCAACCTTACATAGCCTGCAGCACCAGGCTGGAAACAAGTAAGTTTCCAGAGCCATGATACAAGATGGGGACCAGACAGGTGAGTCTCAAGAGTAGAACATGACATGGGCAATAGCTGGTTAACAGTGGCAGAAGCAGAAGAGTAACTAAGCACCAGTTTCTTCACAGTAACAGATCTCTGGGGACCCTCTCACTCTTATTGAAAAGTTTAATGACCTCTCTGGAAAAGCAGCAGAAGCAGATGGACCCTGTGAATGGAGGAGAAAATATCCACCTGCTCATCTATAGGACCTCCATCAGTATTAGGCATAAAATCCACATTCGTCCTCTTTCACCGTTCAAGCTACTGAATATTGCTCAGACTTGAAGAGTTTTTTCCAATATTTGAGTCTTTCCGTTTTGGTTCCTGTTTGGCAAACTAGTAGAAGTTTAGAATTGTGCAGCAGCTAAAAGATTTATCAAACACCGGAGGAGACCCGCAGACTTTTCTCATCACACAAATCTCTCCTTTTACTTTCTTCCTTAGGTATTCAGTCACAGGTAGGCCCACCAGACTAGAAGAGGCTTCTTGGTCTAGCAAAACCTCCTTTTATCACAAACAGATTTGCTTTTAACAATGTGTCAGGTTCAGTCTTAAATGCCATTATATTCTTGGTGCTCACTCTGCCCCACAGCAAGACTGATGGCTGTAACAGCTAGGAAATATTTTCTGATTTTGCTGATTTCTTGTGGCTACCTTAGATCTTCTTTTTGTGTTTGTTTTGTTTTGTGTGTTTGTTGTTGTTTTGTTTTCTTTTGTTTCCTCTTGGTCAAGCTGTGTATCTTCACAGTGTTTCCAGGTGGAATCGAGCTTTCCTGCTCCAGGTTACTCAGAGATGCACACAAGGTCTCATCAGGTTTAACACTTTCCGATCTCTATCTCACTGGATTTTAGTTCCCTGGTTTGGAGACTGGGTCATAATGTAGCATGACAATCACCTCAGATAGAGTGGCCAGGTATTTCTGCTCACTTACAAGCTTGGAGCAACTAGGTGAAATTGTACTGTTAGACTTAACTTTGCATTTAGTTTTAAAAAAGAAATAAATCTTTACTTGTTTTCAGAGTCTTGATATGCTTTGCAGTGCATTAACGACACCTCTCAATGTCATGCCATCAAAAGAGAGTCTGTACTTATGTCACAGTCAGCTAGGAAAATATTAAACAAGATTGGTCCCGACACTTAGTTTGAAGAGCTCTCCTCATTACTTGTCTCCAGCCTTGTAATGTTTGGTTGGTTTTTGTTTTTGTTATGTTTTTGTTTTTGTTTTGTTTTTTGTTTTGGTTTTGGTTTTGGTTTGGTTTTGGTTTTGTTTTGGTTTTGGTTTTGGTTTTGGTTTTTTTTTTGTTTTGTTTTTGTTTTGTTTTTGTTTTTGTTTTTGTTTTTGTTTTTTTGTTTTTGTTTTTGTTTTTGTTGGTGTTGGTTTTGGTTTTGGTTTTGTGTTTGGTTTTGTGTTTGGGTTTGTTTGTTTGTTTGTTTGTTTTCCAGTGGTGTTTGTATGCAATGAGCTAGATCCTGATTAATCATAAAGTTTTTCTGGAGAGCTCCATCTAACAAATAATGTCTTCTGTGCTACTGTGTCAAATGCTGCAGTGAAATGAAAATTGTATTTACCCTGTTCTCTCTGTGTAGGATATCGTCTTGTCCAAGAAAACTTAGGAGGACTTTGGTGTGATCTTTCCTGTCATGTTTTAGCCCATTCCCTGTTTAGCACCTGGTCTTTTAAAAGAAAGACATAAGCTAATGTACTAGTTCCTCTCACAAAGTGACTGTACAACCAGACTTTCTTTTTTGCCCATTATGCAGATTCCCAAATCTTTTAGTCACTCAGCCTGTGGAGGCTCCAGGCTTCTTTCACATTTTAATGCCTGGACTCTGCAATCCATCCTACTTTACTAATCAATTCCACGAGTTTACCAAACTTTGCCCTTTTAAAATGCAAAACCTTATTAACAGACTCATTTATCTGTTCCATTTAATTAGGAACTGTCATTCCCTGACCACTTCAGCCAAGGTAATTTTTTGCTGTGGTCATCAGTTACCAAAACCAAGTCTCAATCAGCATCACTTTTTACTGGTTCTGTGAGAATTTTATTAAGAAATTTGCTGACTGTTACATCCAAAAGTATCTGGATTCTGTCGTCATTAGTGTAATTTTTTCTTTGATCCATATTTGGGAAAATAAAAGCTTCCCTGCATGACACAAACCCAACAGAACTTGTTTCTCTAATGGTGTTGCTGCTGACCTTACCCATAGCCAGAGCCAGTCAGGGGACTTTCCAGGCACTCACCTTTACCAGCTTTCCCCAAAGTGATTTTAACTGGAACAAATTCTGCTTTTTGCCTGCTATTCCTTCTGCACACCCCTCTTTGCAGTGTTTCGTATCATTAATGTGCAGTTCTGTGCCACCACCTTCACCTTTAGCTCTGCCTTCCTGAATCATGCATGTGCTTCGACACCAGTGTTCCAGCCGTGATTGCTATTCTGTTGTGTTACCAGTGCCTACCTGTCCTGCCTAATGCTCTGCCAGCTCAGTTCATGCTCTTCCCTTTTCTGGTACACACTTTGTTGTTAAATATTTCTGCACCCCATTCCACATCTTTGTTAAGACCTGCTCCTGACACTCCCTGTATTGCCGACCCGGAAGCAGTTCTCATCACAGTTTGCACATTCTTTCTTCTTATTCCCTGCCATTCTGATCCCATTCTGATCACTGAAATTTCTTTATCCTTTGGCATACCCTCATGTACCTAGGCTTTCTCTTCTGGTGTTCTATGGGCATGTGGAGATTATTCAGGTCTTTGACTTTGTACCGTTCATTTCTCAGTTCAAAGCCTCGCTTATCAGTTCTGCCAGACTTGCTACCAGAAGGCTATTTCCACAGTTGCTCGGGCTGACTCTGTCCTTCAAAAAGGATCTTCTTTCAGTAAATACACCCCAATGGTCAAACATTGCCAGTCCTTTGCTATCTGCTAATATTCCTCAAAGCAGTTTTTATTTTGGCCTAGCTTTTATTTCCTATAGCATCAGGAAATGCTAGACCATAGTGGTCTTCTTAAGCAAGAAAAATTAAAAAATAATAATTACATTTGCCCCAAATCTCCAGTAATACAATTCTAAAAGCAAACTCCCTCATGCAAGCAGCCAGCCTAGAGAGACAACTGAGATACAAACAGCACCAGCAGTGAATATTCTGTTCCCCTCCCCTCAGGATTTCTTGTCTACGCAGAGAGTTTTGCCATCCTCGCTGTGTCAGTCAGAAGCATGAAAACAATTGCCTAAGGTAGACAGAACAACATCAGGAGAAAAAAAAAAAAGTCTTCTTGCTGGTTTATTATTTTGTTCATCAAAACGGTTCCACTGCGGTGGCTCTGTTGGTATTATATTAGTGCAGCTTTGCTGGCAAGCCCTTTCACATGTAGCGAGCAAGGTCTAATGGAATAGCAGAGAGCAGGGACTACACGTTCTGCTTTGGAGGGTGATTCAGCGGGGGTGGCTTTTGGACCGCACCAGTTTCAGTAGAAATGAATGCAGTGTGAGAACGGGCAAGAACAGGCCTCATAGAATGAAAAAAGGCTTTAGTGGATGCCCTCGTGAATGTCCTCAGCTCACAGAACTTCCTCAGGAGTCAGTGTTCCTGAGACATGGGCTCAGCACAAGCTCAGCAGCCACTTCTTGCAAACTGATGTTTTGATCATGTTACGCTATAAAAAACTACCCAAAATGTAAGTGACTTCATAACAGTTTATAAGAAAACACAGACTTGATTGGAGTAAACCTGAAGAAGTAAGGTAGTCACTTGACTTGGGCAGACAACATGCATCCAGGGTTTTCCTCTCCTCTCCTCTCCTCTCCTCTCCTCTCCTCTCCTCTCCTCTCCTCTCCTCTCCTCTCCTCTCCTCT